>APFE031226650.1:0-17392 GCA_000404065.3 Pinus taeda
TTCTCGGGTTGACAGGGTATTATCGCAAGTTTGTTAAGAATTATGGGAGAATAACAGCACCTCTAACAACACTATTGAAGGAAGATGCATTTTCATGGACTCTAGAAGCAACAAAGGCCTTTGAACATCTTAAAGAGGCAATGTGCCAAGAACCTATCTTAGCTACACCAGACTTCACAAAAACCTTTATTGTGGAATGTGATGCTTTAGGAAATGGAATTGGTGTTGTTTTAATGCAAGATGAAAGACCCATTGCTTTTGAAATTCGTCCAATCAAAGAAAAGTTTTTACATAAAGCTATTTATGAGAATGAAATGTTGGCAATACTCCATGCACTTAAGAAATGGCGACCCTATCTAATGGGAAGACACTTCAAGGTAAAAACAGCTCATGATAGCCTTAAATACTTTTTAGAAAAAAAATTATCCTCTGAAGAGCAACAAAAGTGGGTCACAAAGATGTTGGGTTATGACTTTGAAATCATCTACAAAAAAGGGAAGAAAATTGTGGTGGTAGATGCACTCTCAAGAAAGGATGAGCATGTGGAAGCATTGTTGTGTGCCATTTCTATTATCCAACTAGATTGGATAAATGAAGCAAGGGAGGAATGGAAGAATGACGAAGAAGTGTGGGAACTTAACATAAAAATACGATGGGAGGAGTGATTCACGTGACCATTTGGCAAATGGACTAAAGATTATGGAGTAGAGCCTCATCCGAAGTGGGTACATCTATTTTTTCATACATGGGATGTTATATTGATGAATTGGTACTTGGAGATGGAGCTCAGCCGTGGCACTAAAGAATGGGATGCTTTGCGCCAAGGAATTTTTATGATGTTTAGATTTGAGGATGGGTTTGAATGTATTGATGAAGCGTTGGAGGAGGTCAAGGAAACAATCTTTAGGATACGAGAGGATCCTCTAGATTTGATTCAACATGATTGGACTACCCAGCTGAGCCACACGTTGGAGTGCTACAATGTGACAGTGGAAGAAGAAGATGAAGACCAAAGGAATATTAACATTCTGAAGACTGAAGGTCAGCACGAAGTTGAAGGACTACAACTAGAGAATCCAAACATCATTGAGACACTCGAAACTAGACAGGTGAATATTAGTATGGAGGTAGAGATGAAGCTTGCACATATTGGGGACTACTGGGATGATGCAACTGTAGATAAGGTCATCGAATTGCTCCATGAATATCAAGATTTGTTCCCCATGATGTTTTCAGATCTGAAAGGGATAATAGGGGACTTGGATGTCATGAAGATCACTCTAAAGCCATATGTGAAGCCACTTAAGCAAAGGCCTTACCACCTCGAACCGAAGTATAAAGAAAGGGTTTGCTTGGAGTTGGATAAAATGCTTGCAACAGTCATCATTGAACCCGTAGAAGAGTCTGATTGGGTAAGCCCAATGGTAGTTTAGGACAAGAAACAGAAGGATGAGATACTAATATACATAGATCTCAGGAACTTCAATGACACTTCTGTGAATGATCCTTTCCCAACTCCATTCACCAATGACATGTTGGATAATGTTGGTGGCCAAGAAGCACATTTGTTTACTAATGGATTCTCAGGGTACCATCAGATCAAGATCACAGCAGAGCATAGAAGTAAGATGACCTTCGTGATTGAATGGGGATGCTCCCAGTATATGGTGATGCCTTTTGAGTTGAAGAATGCGTCAGCGGTCTTCTCACACGTATTCATCGAAACGTTCAAATATTTCATTGACAGATTTCTGGAGGTATAATTTGACGATTGGACCATGTTTGGACTAGTAAAGCACCATGTAGCAAGTCTGTGCTTGATGCTAGATACATGTCAGAGGTACCAGATCACACTCAATATGAAGAAATGTTTTTTCTATGTCCCTTTTGGGATCTTGCTTGGTCACATTGTATGCAGATAGAGCTTGATGGTAGACCCTATGAAGATGGTGGTTATAATAAATTTGGAGACACTAAGAAGTGTGAAACAACTATGCATGACGTTGGGCATATAGGGTACTATAGAAAGTTCATGAAAAGCTATGCCCAGATCACCGCACCGATGGAGAAACTATTAAAGAAGGATGCTACATTCTACTGGAATGAAGAATGTGAGAGGAGCTTAGATGTTCTCAAAAAGAAAATGGTCACCATGTCGATCCTTGTCTTCCCAGATTAGAAGAAGGAATCTCATGTGCATGTCGACATGTCATGTATTGCACTAGGAGTAGTACTGGCATAGGTTGACGAGAGAGAATTGGATCATCCTATAGCGTTTGAAATTAAAAATCTATTTAAAGTTGAGAAGAATTATTCAATGGGAGAGCGCGAAGATATGGCTATGGTATACGTGCTCCAAAAGTTCTGGCACTACTTTCTAGGCGGACATATACAGACCATTCTGAATTGAAGTACTTGGTGAACAAGCTTGTTATTTCCAGAATATGATTTTGAAGTTATTTTGAAACTAGGATGATTGAATGCTAGATTGGATCATTTGTCGCGCATTGAAACAGGAGAGGAGCCTATTAATTTGGAGGAAGGACTACATGACGCGTAGCTCTTTGTAGTGTGTATTGTGGATAGTCAATTTGAAGATATTATACACTTCCTAATGATGGGAACAGATCCAAAAGGACATATTATACAACAAAAGAAGGAATTTGTGGTGTGCAGAGAGACTTTTCTGTCATTACAGGGCACTTGTATAAAATGGGATCAGATGAAATACTATGATGTTATGTGCTATAATTTGAATGAAACAAAATCCTCAGTAAGGCTCATGAAGGAGTTGTGGGAGGACATCATGCGAGAAAAGCAACAGTGCAGAAGATTCTACGTGCTGGGTTGTGGTGGCTGACAATGCATAAGGATTCAAAAGAATATTGTAGGGCATTCGATGCATGCCAAAGGACTAGAAGACCATCATGGAGAGATGGGCTGCCTTTGAATCCATAGATATTGTTACAACCTTTCGAGAAATGGGTGATTGAATTTGTGGGACCAATTCAGTCTCCAGGGAAGAAGACAAGTACATGGTACATCATTCGTTGACTGAGTGTTTAACCAAATGGGTGGAGGCGCAACCTTTAAAGGAATGTAGAAGCACAAAAACACTAAAATTCATCTTTGAGTACGTACTAACAAGGTTTGGCTATTCAAAAATTTTAATGAGCGTTTGTAGTACTCATTTTCTTAATGAAATGATCAACGTGTTGATAGAGGAATTTCAGGTTTACCATCAGAAGAGTATGCCATATCACCCACATGGTAATGGATCAGTAGAAGCATTTAATAAGATATTAGAGAGCACACTGATGAAGGTTTGAAATGCAAAAAGAAATGATTGGGATTTGTGCATACCCGTGGTGCTATGGGCTTACATAATAACTTGTAAGAAGTTAACTGGACAAATGCCTTTTAGGTTGGTTTATGGTGTTGAAGATGTGATGCCAATGGAATACATTGTACCTAGTCTGTGCATAGCAAAATTCAAAGGAATGGTGGATTACGAAGCCATGGAAGAAAGGCTCATGCAGCTAAAAGAACTAGAAGAGGATAGGTTTCTCCCTAGATTCCATTAGCAAGTTTAAAAGGAATGTAGAAAGGCATGGCACAATCAACACATCAAACTGTGCACCTTCAAGGTAAATGATTTAGTGTTATTATATGACAACAAGATTCATAAATTTCCTGGAAAATTTTGGATGCATTGGCTGGGGAACTATGTCATCAAGGAGATTACCGATGGTGGAGTAGTTCACTTAGTGAAGTTGAATGGTGATCCATTCCTAGGGAAGTTGAATGGTAGCTGATTGAAGCCATACACTGGGATCCATCCAGCTGACTATATGGACGAAGCATAGTCTTATCACTCTAGGAAGCTCAAAGGAGGCACGAGACCATAAAATAGAATGCCAGGGTTGTAGAGTTGCACAGTTGGGGTACTGCGCAGAATGGAGGATTGTCATAGTGTCAGCAAAAGCGCGAGGGGAGCTGCACTATTGAAGAAGAGACCATGCAGGGTAGATGGAAAGTGACCGTTATGGTGACTGTTCATGACTTGACGTAGGAAAAAAACTAAGGCGAGCAGGGGGTAGAAATTAATTTAGAAGTTAAGAGAAAGATCTTTGAAAATTTTTCGCCACTCTAGCATTTATGAAAATGATCAGGTGATCATGTCCTAAGTGGAAAAAATGCTCAAATTTGGAATTGCTCAGAGTTGGTTGAAACGAGAATTTCTGGATAGGCCTTGTCAAAATGATCCTGTAGCCATGAACGAAACTTAAATCCAAGATCGTATGGAGGAGTTGTCGCATTTTGAAAATGCGCAAAAAGCTACCAAATTTGAATTAAAAAAAAAATTAAATTAAAAAAGAATATTTTGAGGAATATTCCTCAAAATATTCCATTGAATATTCCCAATAATATTCGCGGGAATATTTTGTTTTCGAGGACCAATCAGGGGTTGACACGTGGCAAGCCCAGAGGCTGCCATATGGCCCCAAGTTTGTAGTTTTATGGTGATAAAATATTTGTATGTTCGTAGGAATCGACCCCGGGCTGGGTGGCCACCAGCCCACAGGCCCGACCGGCCTGCCTATACATTGGTTCGTACCAACCTTAGGTCACATATCATATATAAATTTTGTTTAAGGTAAGGTTTGGGCAAAAAACAGGCTAGCCCCTAACAATATTATGAAGGATCAGAACCACGGGCTTAAATCGACAACAATCTATCACCATCCCTATTACCCGTCTCCCGCATCTTGGAGGACTCATTCTGAGACCTATGAGAAGTGACATGACCTGCAAACACTTGCATTGCATTCCCCTGAACATGAACTTCATTTTCCCTGAAGACATCTCCTGCTTAAAACCCCTAAAAATAAACCTTTTTCCATTGGCGCGGTTCCATAGTGCAACCCTCTCGCCAATGAGGGGAATCCTCCAAAGAGGGCGTGCCAGTTGGCGCTCTGTCACAAAGTCACACTCACGCCAACCATAATCAGTGGTGTTTTTTAACGAATAAATGGCGGAAGATTCATCCTAACAAATTCCTGGACTGGATCTATCTTGAGTTGGGTGGTTTGGCTTCGGATTTCCATAGAGAGGAAGTGGTTTTCCACATCTCATGGAATCTTCCTTGGTGATAAAGCCAATCCCATGATTATTATGGATGATCCCAACTCCCCTTCATCCATCTATAAAAGCTTGTCCATTTTCCTTGGCAATCTAGTTCCAGAGTTCCAAAGATTGAGATTTGTCAAGTTTCCAAGAGCTTCATGCTGCAAGAGCCTTCTTCATTCCCATAAGGCCAAATCCAAGTAAGGAGATTCTTTTCCAATAACCAAAGAGAGAGAGACTTGTTCCTATTCCCAACAAGCTTTGCAAGACATGTTCTACTGACTACCCAGCCAAAGGAGAATCTAGCGTCAGAACTATGGTTGTATTCTTCTTTGTTTATTATTAATAGACGACTATTGGTTATGGTTCCACTCTTATTGTTCTTTGTGATGATGATGAGTTATATCCTTTCTGACTGATATATAATTGCATATGCTGGATTTTATGTTTGTGTTTGTGTCGTTTCTTGTATGTGCAGGTGTCCATTCACGGGGATCATGGGGATAGTGATCTACCGGAGCAAAGGAACGGGAGCATCACCTCTTCTACAAGAACTAACGTTGGAATCTAGGTAGGCCCTCATTATTGGTATTTAATTTGCAATTAGGAACTTGCGCTGTAGCGTTGTATGATTGTTGCTAGACCCGGTCTGGGCTAGTAGGGATCGCCTCTGTCCGCAGAGGGGATTTACCTCCTCAACATGACCACGATAGTAAACATTGAATTCCACCTCTAACAGTTCTGACAAATTTGGCAAAGTGTGCCATTGTGGGTGGAGTTAGCCAAATTTAGCACGACTAACTTCAATTAAGGCAAGTTTAGTGGAGTTTCTTTAGGGGAAACTGGACAAAACTTCAAGAGGTCATAACTTTCACTAGGGAGATCCTTTTGGAGTGAGTTTTTTATTTTATTTAGGGTATTATGAGAATTCCAGAGCCAATGGTATAGGCTTTAGAGCCAATAGATCTTATCTTCAAGTGTTTTTTTAGCGAAGAAGCTTGGAGAGCCATTAGGGCATAGGGAGTGTTGGAGCTATATTAGGCTATGGTTAGCCATTGGAGGTGAAATAGAAGTGATTCTTGACAAATTTTTGTCTTCTAAACTCATGTTCACAACTTATTTTTCTTGTTTAGGCTTTCTTCTCATTGTATAACCAATTTGAGCATCTAATAAGAGTAATGACATGGCCGTTTAGGAGCCTTGGACCTGGCAAATGTAGCCGAGGAGGGTGAACTACCGTATCAGTTGCTATGATATATTATGTGAATTTATCTTGCTATGTTTTAGATTTGATATGATAAATAGTAAATTGAATTAATCCTCCTTCACACATAAGACTCAAAAATTTATCAAAAAACACTTTGTTTCAATTGCAAGACATCAATAATAGTTTGAACATATAATTTAATGGAAATGAATACCTTGCACAACAAATAAAAGTAGTTTCATTTTTAGATCAGTTGGTATCGGAGCTCAGTTTTGGGTATTAGTTTTGTGCAAATATATTTTTTATTGTTTTGCAAGTTTTAATGCTTACCAGGATTAAGCTTCAAAGAGGGAAAAAACAATTGGTTAGAGCATAAGATAATCCTCAACCAAGGAGGGTGAGGGTGCCAGTATCTCCACCTTTTGATTCACCTTCAATAGCCTTAAAAGAAGCTTCAAGTATGTCTAAAAGGGGAGGGGGAGTTCCTAAAGACATGGATCGAAGAGAGGAAGAACGGGTATTCAAAAAATCATTTTTGGACATGACTGAGATGGTAAGAATATTATACCAAGAAAGAAATGATAGGTTGCTTGGAGAAGCATCTAAACATCAGAAAGGAGAGGGATCTTCAGGAGGAAATAAAGGTGATGATAATTCAAAGAAAGGACATGGAGGAAATGGCGATCCACCATCTCCATCATCATCCTATTCCTCTACATCTTCATCCTCTACCTCGGTAAATCAACCTCACAAGCCTAAATATTTTAGAAAAAGTCCATTTTTAAAGCTAGATGTTAAATTTGAATTACCGATGTTTAATGGTGAAGTCAATGTAGAGAAACTTGAAAATTAGATAAGATAGTTGGAAGTTTATTTAAGGATTTATAACTTACATGATGACGACACCAAGATTGAGTTAGTCTCTTTAAGAATGGATGGAGCAACATTGGTATGGTGGGAAGCCAAGACCAAGGATAAATTCAAAAAATTGGTATGCTTACTTTATTATGGGTTGAATTTATTTCCACAATTAAGAAGCAATTTTATCCTCTTGCTCATTTACAAAAGTCTATAATTAATTGGCAAAGTTTTAGGCAACTTAAAGGACAAAGTGTTCAAGAATACACTCAAGAGTTTAGGAGAAGAGCACTCTTATTAAGGGTATAATTACAAAGTCAAGAAACTTTGCTGAAATATGTAGGTGGTTTGCACAACTACCTTAAACATACTATCCTTATGTTCACTCCTGTTAGTCTAGACGAAGTTTGTGTACAAGCTACGCATTTAGAGACTAGAGGGAAAAACACTTTTGATGGAAATGAGGGTAGTGATTTTAAAGGAAAAGAAAGAAAAAGGATTGCAAACTCTAGAAAGGAAAAAGGGAAATTATTTTGCAATAACTCTTCAAAATCAAGCCACGATGAAGACCATCATTGGAAGCTTCATCCGGAGCTAAAACCAGAGAAATATAAAACCAAAGACCAAACCAAAGAAAAGGAGAAAACTGTAGCAATTGTTGAACAAGACTTAGGGTTTGAATCAGGTGATGAGACAAAAAGTATTGTCATGGTATTAAAGAACATAAAGGGGAAAGAGGTTGTACAAGAAACAAATCCCAGTTCTAGCACATTAAATTGTCACAAAGAAACTCAAAATGAAAAGAGGAGGATAGAGCTATTTCATGTGAGGGTAATTTCAAACCACACAAAGAGAGACATACTTTTTGATAATGGGTCTCAAGCTAATCTCATCTCAGAAGATGTGATCAAACAAAAGAAACTTGAGATAATTCCACATCCAAAGCCTTATCCACTTGGGTGGATATGCAAGGATGCAAACTTACAAGTCTCAAAGAAGTACATCTTATGCTTCGCCATGACAACTCATTATGTTGACATAGTTGAATTGGATGTAGTACCGCTTCACATTACAAGTGTTGTGTTGGGTAGTCCATATTTATTTGACAAAAAGGAAATCTTCCATCGCCATGAGAATAAGTATCACCTGTTCAAGGATGGAAGAGAGTACATTGCAAGAGCACATAAGAAGAAGCTAGAATCTTCTTTAGTCCACGCAGGGCAATTGAAAAGGCTAGTTAATGCAAGTCAAAATATAACTTTGTTGATGGTTAAACAACAAGATTTTGTACAATTTCATTTTCATATTATTGTTGATATAAATGATGATATGTTTCAGTCTGATAATAGTTCATCTTTGAAAGAAGATGACAAAATGTTGCACAAGATACCTTTGGTGTCGATCGCTGCAAAGAACGAAGTGTCAGTGCAAAGTGGTGAAAAATTCCATGAGAAGGAAAAGCATGGAAGCAAAGAGGGCACATAGTCCAGGATGGGTCAATGTTGGCTTCAGGATGACATATTGGTATGGCGAGAAAACTTGGTAAGGATTCGACACAAATACAAGGCTCATTTAGCAAAAAATTTCCATGTGAACAGTTGGTAAGCTAAGCTTTATTTTAAGTCTTCTTTGAAGTTTGACTATTGCAGAAATAGTATGCTTTATGCAAAGTATAGTTGTTGTTTTGCAAATTTCAAGAATTTTCATCATGACTCAGTCAATCTTGGAAATGGTTGGTTAATGAATTCAAGGGAAAATTTATCTTTTTATGAGAAGCTCAATTTGATGAAGTTAGGAAGATTTCACTTATTCAAGGTTGGAAGAGAGGAGAATCAGTTTCGTTGTCTTCATTTTGGATAATCAAAGAGATTTTCGGGTCCAAAAGCTTCCCATTTGGGAGGTTTGATCAGGTGATCATGTCTTAAGTGGAAAAACTGCTCAAATTTTCAATTGCTCGGAATTCATTGAAACTAGAATGTCTGGATAGGCCTTGTCAAAGCAATCTTGTAGCTATGAATAGCACTCAAATCCGACACCATATGGAGGAGTTATTGCATTTTGAAAATACCAAATAAACTGCAAAAATTTGCATTTTAAAAAAATTAAAAAAATAATATTTCGAGGAATATTCTTTAGAATATTCCATGGAATATTCCCCAAAATATTAATGAGAATATTTTGTTTTGGAGGACCAATCAGGGACCAACACGTGACAAGCTTGGAAGCTACCACGCGGCCCCAAGTTTGCACGTTTATGGTGGTAAAATATTTGTATGTTCACAGGAATCGACCCTGGATCAAGTGGCCATCGGCCCAAAGGCCCGACTAGCCCACTTATACATTGCTTCTTACCAACCTTAGGTCACGTATCATATATAAATTTTGTTAAGGTAAGGTTTGGGCAGAAAAGGGGCTAACCCCTAACCATATGACCAAGGATCAGAACCATAGGCTTAAACCGACGGATAAAACTGTGAACACAACGGTTAAGGTAATGACCCATGTGACCATGATAGCAAACATTTAATGCCACCTCTAATGGTTGTAACAAATTTGGTGTAGCACGCCATTTTCGGTGGAGTTGGCCAATTTAGCTAGGCTAACTCCAGTTAAGCCAAGTTTAGTGGAGTTTCTTTAAGGGAAACTAGACAAAACTTCAGGAGGTCATAACTTTCACTAGGGAGATCCTTTTGGAGTGATTTTTTATTTTTATTTTTGGTATTCTGAGCATTCCAAATCCAATGGTAGAGGTTTCAGAGCCAACAGAGCTCAGCCTCAGGTGTTTTTCTGGCAAAGAAGCTTGGAGAGCCATTAGGCCTAGGGAGTGTTGGAGCTGTATCGGGCTATGGTTAGCCATTGGAGGTGAAAAAAAAGTCATTCTTGACTATTTCCTATGTTCTACACTCATTTTCACAGCTTATTTTTCCTGTTCGTGATTTATTCTCATAGCATAACTGATTTGAGCATCTAATAAGAGTAAGGTGTTTATGGGAAAACTAGTGTCTTTTCGATCTGCTAGTCCCCCTAAGACAGGTAGCTATCTTAGAAACAAACAATCAAAGAAAATTGTGATTTCCTTTACGTATGATAGATAAGAGAGAAGCAAAGAGGACCAACTTGGATCTTCTTCTTGGCTCCTTGCTTGTTTCCTCTCTCCCTTGATAGAGCTTGCCACTCCTCTCCTACTTATCATGCTTTAGAGAATACCCGTCGAGATAAAGTAACAAAAAACCATCAAAGCATCTTGATCTATAATACCATAAATAATGCAGAATCCGAAATACATTGACCATACAATTGCATTCATAAATAACAAGATTCATAAATACACAATTATATGGATGAAAACTCAAAGAACTTTATTAATAGTAGAAATAGAAGAGAGGATTACAACCCAGCTGTTTGATCCAACCTCATCCTCCCAACATCAATGCCCTCTTCACCTCATGAAGAGCATGATCACCCAACGATAAAATGTCTATTCTCAAAGAAAAACTAACAACACTTCCTTACAAATTACAAAAGTCCAGCTTCTAGAGCTCTCATATGAGGGATCCATTTATAGATGCAAAGGGTGTGAGTCAGTTCTGGGTTTTTGATTAGTGTCATTCCACTGATAGTTCTTGGTTCTAGTTGGAGATTTCTTTGATCTCTTACTCATCGCTAGGCGAATTCACAGAGGCAAGTGTCATATGAGAAATTTCTAGAAGATTTCCTGGGCATCCACTTAGCAAACTATCTCTGTCATTTGTCCATTCTCACTCATCGCACCCTACAGAAGGTCTTTTCAGTATGCATCACACTTCCCATGTGTATTAGGTGAGATGCATCGCACCCTAACCATGGAGCAGTCAGTATGGTCCAATTTTGGCCAGTTCTGAGTGGTTTTTCAGGTAGAACTTCTCAGAAATGATGTAATCAATTGACCATGATTCTTTAGGGTATGAAACAACATTTTAGGGGTTAAAGAGCCCTTGGTGTATCTACATATATGATTGGGGTTGTAGTGCCCAAGTATGTCTATAACAATTTCCCCCTAAAGCATGAGGTCTTAAATCTTCTGATGTTAGGTGAAATCCTTTATCATGAGGATCTGAAGTATTCGAATTGCAAGGTGACCTATATAAAATACAATACAATACATCATCATCATATTATTTTCATGATCTAGCTGAGGTGGGCATTCCCATGCTCAACTTTATAAATTCATTTTCATGTACACAGGACAGATAATCATCTGCTATTGCAGATTGGTGATTCTTGTGTAGTCATCATCCCTTAGCTTGGATGATCATCTGTGCAGCTTCTGTGTACATTTGGTGTCTTTATTTTCCTGAATATAGCACAGTCCAGATGGATGAAACTAGATCTGTGTTCTTCAAACTCATTCAATGTTCGCCTGATGTACAAGTCGATCCATGTGAAAAGATGTTCTGAAGTCAAACATAGAAATACATCGCCTGATTAACAACCAATGATGTAATCTATTAACATGCGCAAGATGAATCACTGATAATGATAATGACCCTTAAGGTACTATATACAATTCACATGGTGTGAGTATATGATCTGATGTCGAGCACCATGTAAAATCTTTTGGTCGAAGGCCATTAATGTAAACCTGTCGCTGGAAGCGAGAAACTTTCCATTGAGGCATGTAAGATTTAAAGTACTAAAAGGGTTGTTCCTAAGTCAAATTCTTGGATAATGAGCTTATGTCGACAAGAGGTGACCTGTCATAGGAGGGCCTTAATGTATCCCTAATCTATGACACGAAATGAATCAAATGATTTTCTGGAGGTGAAAACAATCTGATGATACAAGGTTTAGGAATGGAAGTCATGGAAAATGGAGGGTGAAGGTATTACAATGGATGAGGCGTTAGTTGGGTGGTGAATTCTCTGAATGACTTCTCTTGAACATATCAGCGACACTGAGATGGATCAATATCATTAACCCAAAAAATGGATGCTATGGAGGACCAATGGTGATATAACCGGTGAATGAAATAACCCAACCCGACTCAATCATGGTGATGGAGAGAAACTGTCATTTTCAAGAGTGACCTGCTACCAATCAAGATCTTCAAGTTTTCTTCCCTTTTTACCCAGTCATTGCTGATCAATACTTCTTTATTTTTGTCAAGCTTGAGGAGGATAACATGTACTTGTTCTATAATTTTCCCTTCACGCAAACTTGTCACTATGTTTTAGCGAGCCTAGCGACAATGAAACTTGTTCTTGTCTGGGTGGACAAGTTTGTTGCTATTATTTTAATGGGTTTAACGACAAGGATAACTCAGTCCTTTTCATGTTTAGAGAGTTTGAAAACAGATGAAAAGGTAACTCCACAATCCTTTTTCGTAGCATAATCCCTTAAGTCCGGAAAAGTATAAAATAATATGAAAGGGATGACTTTTCGATCACTTTAGTGAGCCGAAAAAGGCAAGTGCTTGATATTTTTTTCGAATGATCCCTCAGGTCCAAAAATATTAAAATACAGACGAGGGATGACGGTTCCCCTTACTTTAACAAGCTAGAAATGCCAGTATCTCGGTAATATTTTCATATTTAACGAGTCTTAAAAGATCTTAAAAGTGACTCGTTTTTAGGAACGAGTGATGTTTTCAGGTAGCTACTGGTTCCAGGTAAGTTTGGAACTTCTTAAACATGGCAGTGTAAAGAGGGTGGCTCACAAAATCACTAGTCGCAACTATTCCTCAAAAGGGTAACCAATCAAGTGGAAGCATATAATCGGCCAAAATAATTGAGGTGATGGTAAGAACACAACCAAGGCTTAAAAGGCTGATAGCATGGCAATCATAGAGGTCGTTTAATGAAGGCGGGTTTATTTTTTAATGAGATTGAACCTTACATTAACATATGCTCAGTGGCGGGTTTATTATTTAATGAGCTTGAACCTTGCAGAAACATTGCTCATGCCAATCGTTTTAAAGATGCCTCTCATTGGTAGGTTTATTTTTTATTAAGCTTGAACTCTACGATAACATGTGCTCATTGCCTTTTAATGTAGGCTAGAAATGACCAAACTAAAAAGCTAACTACATTGATAACTAAGGAGCTATTGAGGTTAGGTAGGATAGTTTTGTCTTCCTCCTAGACAAAACACTTCCTTTGCTTCGTCCGTGCACTGCAGACAAAGGTAAATGGTGGTTAGACCAATCACCTAACCCGAGAAGAAGCTAAAAAAAGAAATTGGTCGCTTTTCACTTTCATAAAAGAGGTTTGCATTCCCCCAGGTATTGAGAAAATGAGAATTTCCAGGTTACCTTATGGAAGTCCCTACATTTAAGCAGGATTGTTTCATCCGCAGAGCAGACAAAATACTTCCTTAGCTTTGTCCATTGAAATAGAAAAAGGTGAATGATGTGAGCTTCCAATCACATAACTTGCGACGAGATAACTATTTCAGACTGATCCCATATCCTACAAGGAAATGATGTTTCAAAATAATCATATAACCTACAAGGAAATCTATTTTTTCAGCTGGGTTCGCCTACCGAAGCAGACTAGGGTGCATGCCCCCTAAGCTTCATTACATCCACCGGACTACTTTCGGTAATTAAGTGGATGAACAGAAGGTTGAAGAGACATTCTTGACATAAAGAGACCATTTAGGGATGATGTTTGACTTGTAGCTACATTTGAACTGAGAAATTAAAGTTGGTCGATAAGTTGCACCACTCTGCCTTCATGCGGGAAACACATCACTCAAAAGAGTGTCGAAACAATAGCTCCCATGTTGTAAACATAGTCACGTCCAAGGAGTAGATTGTAATCTAATGGTACTTTGAGTACCATCATGTTCAAGTGAACAATTTTCATTTTCAAAGTTATAGGCAACTTCGAAAGGATCCTAACAGTCGATTAGTTCCTTCGTTGAAGCTTGACAAATTTTGATTCTCAGGCAAAAGCGATGGTGAACCAAGCGCTTTCCAAGCGATTGAGGAAATGATACTCACTAAAGCCCCTTCATCTATGATAGTGCTAGACACGATCATTTTGTAAACTTTTGCTATGATTCAGAATGGTACATTAGATGGAAGCCGGGATCTCGCTAGTTGACTCCAATTGAAGGAAATGACTAGATTTCTTGGAGGGGGTACTGAATAAATGGCTGGATGAACCTCTTGAAATGGGGAAATTTCCTCTTGTTGTAAAGGAATGGGCAGATTTCCCCCAAGTTCATCAGACTCTGTATTAACAAAAAGAATTTGGATAGTATTGTTTTCATTCTCTTTGGAAATTGCATCGTCTGAAGGTGGACCTTCTGAAGGCAAGATTGGGTCGACTACCATCTCGGACTATTGACTTTGGTCCAGCATGGAATCAAAAGGTTTACTTTCAATGATAGGTGCTTTGACCAATGATTGAGTTACATTAGTCGGGTTTTCAACTAGTGATGGACATGGTAAGAGTTTCTTGTATCCGAGTGGAAGCCGCTGCAGTGAAGCAGGATGGTTATGTAAGATTCTCTTGGCCTCATCTAGAAAAATACATTGGCGAAGGTGATGGCTTCATCACATAACTGACATGGAATTTTTACCTTTACTTTCTGTCTAGGAACTTCATTTTCACTAGTTGATGGTGTGCTGTCAACATGATCACCAGAGGTTGATGACGCCGAACGGTGTGGAAAGGGAGACCATTCTCTCAAGATTCGCAGAATGCTAGGACAATCTTGATGAAAATGGTTGCCTTTACACATTAGACAAGGAGGTTTAGGAGATTCAATGTGTGGATTTTCACCAGATGATTCATTGTTGCCCCTTGCTTAATTGGCTTCTTCTTCTTCTTCTCTTTCCCTTTCTTCTTCTTCTCAGCCACTTGGTTTTTAGTATCACTAGTTTCACCATGCGTAGAGGAAGAAAGGGAGGGAGAAACAAATGAAGTAGAAGGTGAAAGGTCACTTTTGGTATCAACTAGTTACTGATTTGATTGCTGAGGAAACACGGTATTTTGAACGACAGAGGTTGAGAATAGCCATACTAGCAGGCCAATTGTGATTCCTGGAAGGGAGAATGTGGCAATATACGGAGCATAGATATCTCCCCAAGAAGAGAAAGGACTAGGATTCCCCCCAGGAGGGATTCCTTGAACGATGGACTCCATTACCTCAACCTAAGATCAATGAAGGAAATGGGATGTTTTTCCCAATTAAATAAATTTTAACGATGCATTGACACAATGTTTCTTTTTCAATTTTTAAAAGTCGAGAAAAAGTTAAAGATGACTCTAGTCTCCTTCGATTTTTAATGAGCTTGAACTGGCAAGTGCTCAGATGGAACTTTTATTTTAAGGAGTCGAAAAGGAACGAAAGTGGCTACTCTGGAAATCTAGACAGAGGGATTACCAAACCACTTGTAAAAATGCAAAATACACCTTGGTGGTAAATTAAAGAGAAATTACCAAGGACTTATGTACGACATTCAATCTTCCTGAATGTTGCATTTAGTGCATTGCGATTGATAGGGCAGCATACACGTCTTCTTATGGATAAAGGATATCAACCTATTGTGGTCTCCCAATATATACTTGACGGTACGGGGAGCACAAGTCCGTACTAGCACTTGTCGTATCAAAGAGGAGGAATCACCAAACCTTTGATGAAAATGATAATTACCAGGTTTTATGACACTAGCATATGTCTCTAGCCTAGACCTCCAGATGTGTTGCGTTAGGTTCCAAAGCATGGTTATGTTCATTGAGATTTATTTTAGAGTTTATCTTTCTTAGAAGTTTGTCTTTCAAGTTTCACTGCATGATGTAGATGTAAAATTCCTAAACATGCAATCTAAAATGATAAACAGTCATTTATTTTAGCAATGAAAATCCTAGCTACTAAGGAAAGAAGATAACGATTCTTTCAACAGAGAGTAGAGAGTGTTAGCGCTTGGAATTCACCTAGGCTGAGATAGACAAACTCTCAAGGTTACATCAAACCATTTCACCTCGTAGCTAGCCCTACGAGGTATGAGAAGGCGCTCTCGGGTCAAAACTCGATGGATTTTTTCAATAGGATGAGTTGACCAATTAGGAACAAGGATTTTAGGCTAGTAAATGGATAAGGGGGATTGATTTAAAGATTTTTGGTTTTTTGGTGGCAATTGGAGAGAATGCAATTCAGGGTGCGGGGATTGAGCACAGTTTTTGCAGGGGGATCTTTGGGGCAAGGTAGGAGTAAGCGCTGATGCCTTAATCTAAGATGGATGATCGGGGATGATAGAGAAGGAGCTAAAGAGGGCAAACAACCATATGAATCCTCTCTAGATAGCAGAAAAAATAAATTTTGAACAAACTAAAAAGCTGAGCATGTCAAAGCATGTATTCAAACTTTACCACTTCATCTGTCCAAATAGAAGCAAAAGAGAGATGTAGAATACATAAACAAACTTACAATAACATGTAGAGAACACACCATCAACACTACAATCCACAAGAATCCACAAGGATGTCTGCAAAACCCTGGCCTTCTTCCTCTTGAAATTGCAAAGATAGATGTACAATATACAATGAACTTTCTCCCACAAGAGTCCAACCATCCAACCTCTCAAAATGACTAAGAAAACACATAATATAGGCAAGCTAACCTCTTCCCTTGCCTCTAGGGGTCGAGCTCATCCTTTTAGGAGCAGTTGAACTAATTCCAAACTAAAGCACTAGATAATAGGCAGCTCACAACTTGCCTCTATTACTTAGCTAACTGATTCATGCATTAATTATTCACTTTTAACATCAAGGAAGCTTCTAGAAGGGTAAAGAGAGATAAAATCTATCAAAGTGCCATGAAAATATTACATTTATCCATCATCTACAAGTAAAAATGGTCAACCATAGTCAAAACAGTGGTTTTTGACAAAAAAGGTCAATTCTGGCAAAGCTGGCTCGTTTGCGCGCCCCCTGGCTCTCACGTCCGCGCACCTTTGCAGCAACTTTTGAGTCGGTTCCACTGGTCCAAAATCAGGTGCAAGATGGCTCATTGGAAAGCTTGGTCTGTCTACTTTCCATCCCAAGTGGAATTTCTGAATTTGGAGTTGTTTTGCCCCCTCAAAAACCATTTCTCCCAAGGTCACTTTCTGCAACTCAAAAAGTGGGCAGAAAGTCATTTTTTTTGATGTATTTTGAGCTTTTGGAGGCTCAAATCTCAAAATCAGGCTTCTCCCAAGTATTGGTAATTTTT
>APFE031226667.1:0-18231 GCA_000404065.3 Pinus taeda
CTTTCTGAAATTCCTGAACTGTACTTGAAACATTTGGCAGAGGCAACTGAAGTGGTTGTTGACAAATATCATAAATAATCTCATGGTTTGCCAACCATCTAAGTACACGGTACCAGTTTAAAAATATATTCTTTGGGCCTTGCTGATAGAGAACAGGGAACTGCAAACATACTTCAGATGAAACCTCTTACTCAAAAACCCCCAAAGATATGACTGGCAGTGATGTCAAAATAATATTGAAAAGCAGCATATACCAATCATCATATATGGGCTGTCTAGAGGAACTTGTATATGCTTCAAAATGAAGAGTGTAAGCCCAAAAGATATATTTTTGTAAAAGAAATAGCAGATCATCTGTGCAATCCTCTTATAGCACCAATGTCCATGAACCACAAGCAAGCGCTCCAAAAATCAAAATTGTGCAGTAGAGAAATCCCTTTTTAACATTTCCACTTGCAGTTCAAAACTAGTAACTGAGATTAGATTATTTTAGCTTCAGCTGCTACGAAACTGCTGTTCTGCCTGAAAAATAGGTCTTGGGACAGAGCTCATAACTTCTCGCAGAAAACGTATTTGAAAAAACTGAAGGAGGATTTTGTAAACCAATCCATGTTGAACAAAAACCTTCTTTGGTTTTTTGAAATACTACTCCAGCTGCCCAGAATCGATCCTTGAAGAAGATGTGTAAAACAGGAAATTAAAAACCGCACCTACAGCAGTTTCGTAGCGCAACTTTTAGTCACTCGTTTCTCCCAACTCATAATCAATTTGAAGAAAATGAAAGAGGTTTTTCTAGTTCAGTATGTTAGGGATAAAAACCTCTTTCAATTTTCGAAAATATTCTTTCAGCTACGCTAAATACCTCCTGGAAGTTGACTACTTAAAACAAAGAAATATGTCTGTAACAAACATCACCTACAGCAGTTTCGTAGCGCGCTACGAAACTGCTGTGTAATTTCAAAAACACAGCTTACATGCCAAATTCGACTATCTTGAGCTTTTTTATCTTGAAATGTCCTTCTCGTCTGCCTTGATGTTCCCAATGGCTCTGAATGCAATTTCATCTAGCCACTCAATGCGTGGAATCTGCCCACATTCATACTTGTTGACTAGCTTCTCCAAGCGCTCAATTTCTCCTCGCCATTCCTTTGTACCACAGAGTCTCTTTGTTTGTGGCTACATCAATGAAGCTTTGTATTAGAAGGGAGGCCACAAAAATGACAGACAATTTTGTAAAAGCCAAAATAGCAGTGAGGCTAGATAGTTTCCAGAAGGACCATAATATAGCGAATACAAGAGAGCATTGCCTTGACTGCAACTTCGATTGGAGTAGAGCAGAACTATTTTCAGCTCTATCCTGAGGTCTAAGCATAGGTATATCCTGAACATTAATGGCACACCTCTGCCCAGTGGCCAACAGATAATTCAACCAGGAAAAAGTCAACCTGTTTATAAATCCTGAACTAGCATAACTTGTGAGGGTTCCAGAGTTCTGTTTTTGGGGGAAAAGTATTTTATCAGTTAACATATTTTCAGGAATTAGATCAGAATTTTCTACCACTTCTCCCAGAGTTGTGCACAACTGTCTCACCAAGGTGTGCTTGTTTTAAAATGATTACAGGCGCTACGAAATCACCAGAAACATGCTGCGTTGCGAAACTGCTGAAAAGGATTTGTGTGCCTTTGGCAAACAATTGAATTGATGTGAACAATTTATCACTTTTTCTGAGTGATAACACACCGATCGAAATAGTTGCAGCTTGAAAGCCTTTGGAGGGTCGGAAATACACTATCGGGAGGCGGAAACACTAAAAAACCATCAAAACTCCCACAGGCGTAGGCTTAAACAATGGTGGCACAGTAGCTGTTAGATCTGGCCGGTTAATGGCCTAGATTTAATTGGAATATCGCATAGGCAGGCAGTGTCAATTGGCGCGAACAGGAGAGGCATTGTCGATCAGCGATGGGCGATTAAATATGAATCGTCGATCGCGCGCATAGATCAATGACTCACGTCGCATCGGCGTATCACTATCGGCAAAACAAAAGGGGCACAACCTTTGTATGTATATGTGCACAATGCGATAAGACCCAGACCCAATGGGTTTCAGAAGGGAAATTTATAATTTTTGAGGTCCGCCAAAGGAACTTTTTCATGTTTTCCAGCATTTTTCATGAATTTTCAAATACAAAGGGAAGCAAGGGAACCGGTTGGCTGCGATATGCGGCAGCAACCTGAAAAGCAGACCCAATAAAAGGATTAATCATGCTTAAGGACTTTTGAAGTCCGAAAGAAGAAAAATGGGCGAGATTTCTCAGTGTTACGGCGTTCTCCATTTACAACAGAAAATAATCATTGCTAGGCATTTTCAAGAGATCACAAAGGCCCGAATAACCATCCCAGCACCTAAAAGAGGCCGAGAGATAGAGACAGAGGGTTGGAAGTGGAAAGGTGACAGCACAATGATACAGCCCGCAACAGAAGTGATTAAGGAACCTAGACAGCACAACATAGCCAAATTCATACTCCCGAAAGGACGCAGGTGGCTAGTGTTCAGTACTCGGCGCAGTTATTTTTTCAACCACCGCATTCAACAAGAAGAATGGCTGAGAAGGAAAGGACTTGCCTCAAGAAAACCAGTGCATTTAACAGCTATGGGATGTCATCCCATACGATACTCCAGTTACCTGAGAATACTGCCGAGCAGCAGAAAAGATCAAATTTATTCATTAAAGTAGCAGGTTGCAGCAAAGACCCATACCAACCAATTAAAGCAGTTGGTGGTCCATTATGACCCCTCCACGCATGGAGCAGTAGAGCAATTTTGTAACTAAACTCTATATATACCCAAAAAACAAATGTAATCAAGGTTGATGAATGTTATTTTGTTGTAAGCTTCAACCTCTGGAGATTATAACTACTGTGATACCTGCAATGTCTGGTCTTGATTTTCAGCTAATGCAAGCTTCTTTTGTTATTAATTGCTCATTTTCCACTCCTTCTTCTTTGTTCTAGGTTATGCCTGTTATGCATTTATTCATGTGCTATAGATGTTTAGCATTAAAGGGGCTGTCATCCCACCTCCGTGTTTGAATCTAGCATGTATCATTGAATTTGTATGCAATCTTTTGTTGTTTTAATGCTAGAGAGCTATCATCCTGTCTGTGCATTAGCTAATAGATTTACAGACCTCTTTACTGGTTGCAGCCGACCATCACATGGTATTGTGCATGTGCTAGTGTGGTCAGTATTCTCCATTTCCACTAAATCCTCAAACTGTGAGTAATTGGTGGTCTAAAGCCTTGTAGTCTGGGGGTGTTCACCCATGTCTGGGGTTAAGCACAGTAGAAGTGGTTATCTGGATTGAATATGCAGCATTTCTTTCATTCATCCACCATATTTCCAACATTTTGTTGAGTGTGTAATGTTCCAGAGCATCCCCGATATACAACCTAGGAGTGTTTCTTGGGGTGATAACATTAATTGGCGCCATTTCTAGGGAGAGGAGAAGTGAAGCTCAGCTTCCCTGGGAGAACGACATAGTTCCAGATTTTGATGATAGACAAGGTCTGGGCACATATTTTGGTTGTAATCATCTATCTGGCGACTCCATTGGTGAAAAACCATTCTTTGGCAACTCCACATTGAAGTTCTGGCTCAGTTTGTGAGACACACTCGAAGAAATCCTCAGAAATCACCAGCTGAACTAGTGTCTAACCCTGAGAATATCGTTAAGCAGAAGAAAACATCACAGAAAGGAGCATCAGGATCAAGTAAGCCCAAGAAATCTTGTTTATCTCTGCATGAGAAGTTTTTGGTTGAAGATACACAGTCTGAGGATTTAGAGCCTAGTAATGATAGCGAAGAATTAGCTGCAGAGACTTACAAAGCTCCTTGTTCAGTTACTTCCCCTTTGAATCTCAGCCCAAAGAAAGTTTGCCATACAATCCATAACATCCTTGTCTCTCTGTCATACATTTCATTGTTTCATACTACTCAATCTGTTAGTGTCCTTCCACATACCCCAATCATGGCAGGCCAACAAGCACCCACGAGGATAGAAAGAATTGTTGCTACTAGATATGGACCTCTGGTTTTGCCTATTCCTTTGAATCCCATGCCTGTGGGAGAATATCAGAAGTATATGCCCAAATTCACTGGTACAGATGGGGTAACAGCTGAAGAACACCTTGAAGCCTTTTACAGTTATGCTAATAACTTAGATATTGGTGAAAATGATGTGTGGATGAGAGTTTTTGTTCAGATCCTTGATGGAGAGGCCAGAAAATGGTTCAGAGAGTTGACTCCTAGATCTATTGCTGATATTGAATCCTTAGATGATGCATTTTTGAAGCACTGGGGAGACAAAAAGGACTTACTGTATTATCATAATGAGTTTGGTAGCCTAAAGAGGGAAAATGGGGAATCTTTGCCTGATTTAATAAAAAACTCAATCGAATGTATAGTAAAATACCAACTGAGGTAAAGCCTACTCCCACCTCTACCAAGCTCACTTATGCCAATGCTTTTGACTCTAGTTTCTACCTGTTATTGAGAGAAAGGAGATGTGCCACTCTAGCTGATATACATGATGCAACACTAGAGGTGGAATCTAATATTATGGCTGCATAAAAGCTAAAACGTCAAACTAACAGAAGGAGGTAGAGAGGTCAAGCTTCTACTTCATCTACATCATCTTCGAAGCATAAATTGGACAAAATGACTAAGATGATAGAGTCATTGGCTGCAGAAATTTCTAAGCTAAAGGTTGAGCAGAATTCATAGAAAACAAGGCAGCAAAACAACATTTTCTCTAAGAAATCCAAATCCTTTCAGAAGAGCAAATGAGCAGTTACAATTTATGCAAAGGGATGAAGAATCAAAGGAAGATCAGAAAGTTAAAGCTCCTTTCCAAAATGTAGTCATGGAGGAGGAACGATTTGAAGAAGATGAGGATGAAATTCACTGCATGGAAGACAAAGGTAGCGTTGCATTTTTTACTTTGGCTGCTTATGAAGAATCACTACTGCAATAACAAAACAGTCAGGAGTGGGATAGAGGAGTTGTTCTACAAACTGAACAGCAGCAAAGATACAATCTGAGATCCAATGCAAAAAATGCCAAGGAGAATCCTACCCAAAGAGCTGATGTCCAAGAAGAATCACAGAATGTCAAACAAAGAAGACCAGCATCTAATCTAGTCATCCTCAAAGCTCCAGTTCAAGAGGTAAAAGGTTCTGATAAGTTATTTTCTTCTTTCAACTTTGAGTCAGAAGTCCAAAAATTGAAAATATATGTGCCTCTAGTAGAGCTGGTGAAGAGTGAAGTGTTTAGAAATCCTATCTTTGAAGCCCTTGAGCTAGAAACCACACAAACCTCCACTAACTCTGTCAATTTACAAGATGATAAGCCTGCCATTGTGCGCAGCCCCATGATTGAACTTGCTGATAATAATTCTCCATATTTTTATGTCTCCTTAACCATTCATGATAAAATCCTTCATAATTTCCTGCTAGATACAGGGGCCAGCCACAATTTAATGCCTAAAGTTGTCATGGAAGAGTTAGGGCTTGATATCACCATACCATATCATGATTTATTCTCTTTTGATTCAAGGAAAGTGAAGTGCCTAGGATTAATCAAAGACCTGACCATTACCTTAACTCAGCTGCCCATGAAGAGCATGGTAATGGACATAGTGGTGGCTGATGTCCATCCTAAATTTGGCATGTTGTTGTTAAGAGGATGGATTAAAAGACTAGGCAAGACCTTACAGAATGATCTATCTTATGCTACTGTCCCAGTGTTTGGAGGAGAAAGCAGGAGATTGTATAAAGAAGCACAATTGGAATATATCATCAATGATGAGAAGAGTCCTACAAATCATCCCATATATGCAGTGGACACTGATTTTGGAGCATGTATCCTCCAAATAGAATAATCTTAGAAGGCCTCAATGCAGCTCAGGAAACCAATAGTTCAAGCCGAGGAAGAGCAAGGAAATCAGGTTTAGGAGATGTTCTTTGATGGAGCATGTTCTAAGGAGAATGCAGGAGCAGGGGTGGTGATGGTATCTCTAAAGCAAGAAAGCACAGAGCTGTCTTTTAAGCTGGCCTTCCAAGTTACCAACAATATAGCATAATATGAAGCTCTGCTTTTGGGCCTCAACGCAGCAAAAGACAGAGGAATCAGATGCATAAAGGTGTTTGGAGATGCTGATTTGATTATTCAGCAAGTAAATAAAACCTTTCAGGCAAATCACCCAAGGTTGAAAGCATACAAAGATGAGGTATGGAGAATCAGAAATTCTTTTGATTATTTTTGTATTTCATACATTCCTAGAGCCCAAAATCAGCTTGTTGATTCCCTTGTTGTGCCTACTAGTCTATTTATCTCTCCAATGCCTCCCAGACTAGTGTATGAAGTCCAAGTGAAGTATAGACCATACTTGCCTACTAATGTCCAGCATTGGAAAGTTTTTGATAATGATGATGAGATAAATAGATTTCTGCAAGTCATTGATGAGTTTCCGAAATGCAACTTGACCAAGATAATGAAGCCTTGTTAGAAAACCCCAAGTCCCAGCTTAGAAATAAAATTGGTAAAGACAATATTGTTCAACTTCCCAGCAATCATATTCCTAAGGGTCTAATTCCTCTTGAGAGACTGTTTGACCAAAATGATGTGCCTTACAAGGCTACCCAAAAAGAAGACAAATCTACAGTCTGTAAGCATGATATAGGAAGTCC
Source organism: Pinus taeda (assembly GCA_000404065.3). Taxonomy (NCBI): domain Eukaryota; kingdom Viridiplantae; phylum Streptophyta; class Pinopsida; order Pinales; family Pinaceae; genus Pinus; species Pinus taeda. The sequence goes on from APFE031226667.1 coordinate 6,751, forward strand.
AGGTCAGCCTAGATATGTAAACTTGTCCACTCGTTTGTCAGCTGATCAAAGTGTTGAATACTGCAAATTAATGAGGCAGTTTGCTAATGTGTTTGCATGGGAGTATAGTGATCTGAAAACGTATGATAAAAACATAATCCAACACAAAATCCCTCTGGAGAAAGACACCATCCATTTCATACAGAAGCTAAGACCAATAAATCCTATGCTTCTTCCATTGATTGAAAAAGAAATAAAAAAAATTGTTGGCTACTAAGATCATAGTCCTTCTCAGATATTCAAAATGGGTGGCTAATCTAGTGGTGGTGAGGAAGCAGAGTGGAGAAATCAGACTGTGTGTTGATTTCAGAAATCTAAACAAATGCTCAAAGAAAGATAATTATCCCTTACCAAAGATGGAGCATTTGCTGCAAAAGGTCTCAGGAGCCAAAGTAATGTCTTTCTTGGATGGTTTTTCAAGCTTTAATCAGATTGTTGTGCATCCAGATGATCAAGAAAACACTACATTCACCACTCCTTGGGGCACTTTTATGTATGCCAAAATGCCATTTGGATTAATGAATGCTGGAGCTACCTTCAGAGAGCTATGGATATAGCATGTGTGGGAGAGAAGGATAAATTTGTGCTTATCTACCTTGATGATGTAACAGTTTACTCCAACAGCCATCAAAACCATTTGCAGCATTTAAAAAGAGTGTTTTTGAAGTGCAGAAGGTTTGGAATTTCAGTCAATCCCAAAAAATCGCAATTTGCTTTAGAAGAAGTCAAGATATTAGGACATGTTGTGTCTATTGCAGGTGTCCAAATTGACCTAGAAAGAGTCAAAGCAATTCAAACTTTGTCTGTCCCTAGATCAAAGAAGGATATTCAGTCATTTTTGGGCAAAATAAATTTTGTAATGAGGTTTATCACGAATTTTACTGAATATGTGAAGCACATTACCTCCATGTTGAAGAAAGGGGCGGAAATCAAATGGACTGATATAGCAAAGAAAATCATTTGATTCCATTAAAAATGCTATTATGGAAGCTCCCACATTAATAAGTCCAGATTACAACAAGGAGTTTCATATATTTTCATTTGCCTCTGAAGATACTATTGCAGCAGTTTTATTGCAGGCAGATGAGGAAGGTTCAGAACATCCAGTAGCATTTTTCAGCAAGAACTTGAGGGATGCTGAACTGAGGTATGGTATGATTGAAAAACAAGCATATGCTCTTATTAAATCCTTGAAATCTTTCAGAGTTTATATCTTACATTCCGAGATAATTGCATATGTACCCTCTGCTACAATAAAAGATGTCTTAACACAACCTGATGCTGATGGAAGAAGGGCAAAATGGATTGCAAAAATGATAGAATTTAATATAGAGTTGAAGCCCACCAAGCTAGTCAGAGGTCAGGGTCTTGCCAAATTATTAGTTGAAGAAAATTGCAGGTCTTTAAATATTGATTTCCTATGCACTATTGCAGAAAATGGTCAGGCAGAAGAAGAGGAAACAATTGAACCACAGAGAAAGCAGTCAGTGGCTGAGAATCTAGCTTCTTGTAATTGGTATGCTGCAATAATTAATTTCTTGTTGAAGCTAGAAATCCCTTCAGGATTTACTCAAAGTCAAGCTAGAACTTTAAAACTCAGGGCAGCTAAATATTGTATCAATGAAAATCTGCTCTACTGGAGGGATCCATCTGGAGTGCTATTAAGGTGTCTGGATGAAGAACAGTCAAAAGAAGTCATGCGGAAATTTCATTCCAGCATGTGTGGAGGGCACCATTATTGGAAGACTACAGCCCATAAAATCCTCAGAGCTGGATACTATTGGCCCACTTTATTTTCTGATGTATTTTCATTTGTTAAATATTGTGACAGGTGCCAAAGATTTGAAGGAAAGCAACAATTGAAGTCCTTGCCCCTAAAACCCATACAAGCAAAAGGACCTTTTCAGCAGTGGGGTTTGGAGTTCATTGGTGAAATCAATCCACATTCCAATGGCCAACACAGATGGATATTAGTAGCTACTGATTATTTCACTAAGTGGATTGAGGTAGTCCCTACCAGAAAGGCTGATCATAATGTGGTCATGAAATTTTTGACAGAGAATGTCTTCAGCAGATTTGGTTGTCCACATAAATTAATAACAGATAATGCAGCAGCCTTCAGGGCAAAAGAATTGGTGGAAACGTATGATTCAATAGGTATTAAACTTGTTCATTTCACCTCATATTATCCTCAAGGAAATGATTTGGCCAAATCCTCTAATAAAAGTCTAATCAGGATAATTAAAAAGTTGTTAGAGGACAATAAGAAGAATTGGGATTCAAAGCTAAAGTATGCACTGTGGGTTGACAGAGTGACCAATAAAAAATCCACAGGGAATTCTCCTTTCAAGCTGGTATATTGCACTGAAGCTATATTCCCAATTCAGCTAACTCTCCCTGTGGCAAAATTCCTTCAAGAAGAGTGGGATGAGGAAGAAGAAATGGAAAATAGGATCACTAATTTAGCAGAGTTGCATCAGATTAGAGAACAGCTGGTTGAAAAGGCTGCAGCACATCAGAGAAAGATCAAGCAAGCCTTTGATAAGAAGGCAAAAATGAATAATTTTCAGATTGGTGACTTGGTTTTGAAATGGGATGCACTAAAGGAGAAGAAAGGCAATCATGGGAAATTTGATGCTTTTTGGACAGGGCCTTTAATCATTTCACAGGTTCATGGGAACAATGCCTTCATACTGAAAAGTATGGGAGGAGAGACAGTCTTTGATGGCCCAGTTAATGGGTGGTTTTTGAAAGTTTATGTGATTTAAGGTCTTTGGCCTTAAAACTTGTAAATATTGTGTATTTATCAGTTTTAGTATAGGTGCAGTAGACTCCATGCCCAATGGAACACTAGGAATTTTGCTATTTTTTTTTCGTCAGGAAGGCATGATCTGCAGGTTCTTGAGACCTTAGAGGGAGGATCTCATCCCCAGAGGGAGCCAGTGTTAGCACTGCTATACAAAAAGGATAAAAATGGATCCAAAAACACTCCCAAATTTTGTAATTCTGCTTAAAATCATGCCAAGGGATCCATGCATGCTATTGAAATCTCCAATTTTTGTCAAGGGTCATCCACCGATCAAAATAGTTGCAGCCGAAAAGCCTTTGGAGGGTCAGCAATACACTATCGGGAGGCGAAAACACTACAAAACCATCAAAAAACCCACAGGCGCAAGCTTAAACGATGGTGGCACAATAGCCGTTAGATCTGGCTGGTCAACGGCCTAGATCTAATCGGCGGATCGGAATCGGCATAGGCAAGTAGTGCCAATCGGCGCAGACAGGAGAGGCATTGCCGATCAACAATGGGCGATTAAATATGAACTATCGATCGCGCGCACAGATCAACAACTCACGTCGCATCGGCGTATCGCTATCACCAAAACCAAAGGGGCACAACCTTTGTATGTATATGTGTGTGATGCGATAAGACTTGGACCCGACTGGTTTCAGAAGGGAAATTTATAATTTTTGAAGTCCGCCAATGGAAATTTTTCATGTTTTCCAGCATTTTTCATGAATTTTCAAATACAAAGGGAAGCAAGGGAACCGGTCGGCTGCGATATGCGGCAGCAACCTGAAAAGCAGACCCGATAAAAGGATTAATCATGCTTAAGGACTTTTGAAGTCCGGAAGAAGAAAAATGGGCGGGATTCCTTAGTGTTACAGCGTTTTCCATTTACAACAGAAAATAATCATTGTTAGGCACTTTCAAGAGATCACAAAGGCCCGAATAGCCATCCCATCATCTAAAAGAGGCCGAGAGACAGAGACAGAGGGTTGGAAGTGGAAATATGACAGCACAACGATGCAACCCACAACAGAAGTGATCAAGGGACCTAGACAGCGCAACATAGCCAAATTCATACTCTCGAAAGGATGCAGGTGGCCAGTGTTTAGTACTCGGCTCAGTTAGTTTTTCAACCATCGCATTCAATAAGAAAAATGGCCGAGAAGGGAAAGGACCTGCCTCGAGCAAACCAGTGCATTTAACAGTTATGGGATGTCATCCCATACGACTCCAGTTACCTGAGAAGACTACCGAGCAGCAGAAAAGATCAAATTTATTCATTAAAGCAGCAAGTTGCAGCAGACACCCATATCAGACAATTAAAGCAGTTGGTGGTCCATTCTGACCCCTCCACGCATGGACCAACAGAGAAATTTTGTAATTAAACTCTATAGATACCCAAAAAACAGATGTAATCAAGGTTGATGAATGTTATCTTGTTGTAAGCTTCAACTTCTGGAGACTTTAATTACTATGATACCTGCAGCGTTTGGTCTTCATTTTCAGCTAATGCAAGCTTCTTTTGTTGTTAATTGCTCACTTTCCACTTCTTCTTCTTTGTTCTAGGTTGTGCTTGTTATGCATTTATTCATGTGCTATAGATGTTTAGCATTAGAGGGGCTGTCATCCCACCTCTGTGTTTGAATCTAGCATGTATCATTGAATTTTTATGCAGATTTCTATTGTTTTAATTCCATAAAGCTATCATCATGTCTTTGCATTAGATAATAGATTTACATACCTCTTTACTAGTTGCAGCCGGCCATCACATGGTCTTGTGCATCTGCTGGTGTGGTCAGTATTCTCCATTTCCACTAAATCCTCAAACTGTGAGTAATTGGTGGTCTAAAGCCTTGTAGTCTGGGGGTGTTCACCCATGTCTGGGGTTAAGCACAGTAGAAGTAGTTATCTGGCTTGAATATGCAGCATTTCTTTCATTCATCCACCATATTTCCAACATTTTATTGAATTTGTAATGTTCCTGAGCATCCCCGATATACAACCTAGGAGAGTTTCTTGGGGTGATAATAAGGCCAGTAGCTTGGCAATCTTTTCATATTTTACGAGTCTAAAAAGAGCTTAAAAGAAACTCGTTTTTTGAGGAACAAGTGATGTTTTTAGGTAGCAACTGGTTCCAGGTAAGTTTGGAACTTCTTAAACACGACAGTGTAAAGAGGGTGGCTAATAGAATCACTCATCGCAGTTGTTCCTCAAAAGGGTAAACAATCAAGTGGAAGCGTATGATCAACCAAAATAATGGAGGTGACAGTAAGAACACAACCAAGGCTCAAAAGGCTGATAGCAAGGCAATCACAAAGGTTATTTACTAAGGGTGGATTCATTTTTTAACGAGCTTGAATCACAAGAAACTATGCTTAGTGGCAGGTTTATTTTTTAACAAGCTTGAACCTTGCGGAAACATTGCTCATGTGGTTTGCATGCCCCCAGCATGATGAAAAGGGGAGTCTCTTGTCACTAGATGGAAATCACTACAGTGAAGCAGGACGGCTTCATCCAGAATAGACAAAGGTGAATGGTGTGACAGACCGGTGTGGTAGACCAATCACATAACCTACAAGGAAACTTATCTTTACAACTAGTGCATGCCCCCCAAGCTTCATTACATTCACCAACCTACTCATGGTTATGAGGTGGATGGAATCAAGGTTCTTTTACGAGATCAAGTGAAAGAATCGACTAGAATTTTTCTCCAGGGGTCCTTGTTTTACAGTTTTTGATAGAAAATCAAAAAAACTGAAGGATGATTAAGGTTGCTTGAATAATATTCATTGTTATCTTGAAGGTGGGAATGATGGTGGTAATCTTCCCACGGCTTCTCTCCTATCATCGAATAAATGATTCCTTTGTCTATAGAATGTATACGAGACCAAGGATCGGAAGAGGTACCATACTATAGAGACCTATCTATCCAAACACTCGCTAAGTGTTGATTTGGGTTCAACACCGAAGGCCAGAAAATTGATTGCTACAAAGATTCTATGGGGCTTGGGGGTAACACCTCGTGATGATCCACACTATCAAAATGGTCAGAGTTTTTCTTAATCTTTGATGATGTAGAAGATATCATGTGGCAGGTTTCTATTGTTTCCACTTCCGCCAGATTACTCGGAGGTGGGACGGCAAAAGTTCCCATTAAAGAAGGGTCTTTTAGAAGACCTACTCTGACATTTTGAAGCGATTGAGGACTTCCATGGATCAATGGAATGCTTCCAGTAGCTTGTGAACCGTTGGGGAAAAAGGTTAGTTGGTCAACCATTGTAATTCTGCCTTGGAAGAGAAATGCAATCTTTCTAAAATATGTTGACACAACAGTAGCCATAGCATAAATCCAAGGCCTTCCCAATAGCATATTGTACTCAAGGTTTCCATCAATTACGTCAACTTAAATTTCTATTGTCTTGCCCCCAGTTCAACTTGCAAGTTACTTAATATCCCATATGGTATGTATGTTCTTCCATCAAACACTTTTAATGTCATTGATGATCGTGACAAGGGTGGTGAGCCTAAAGATTTCCAGAAACTCATTGACATTATACAGGTAGATGCCTCCTCATCAATGATTGTTCAATGAACAGTTTTGTTGAGGGTTTTTACCTGTATAGGGAAAGCGAGTTGGTTCGGTAACTAAGGTTCATATCCTTTATGGTTAAAGGCCACAAGATTGGAATCCACTGGGTCAATCGCACCTATAGCTGATAACAAAGCCTGTTTTTGGGAGGGGAAATTCTGCAGTACTTCAAGTGTTGACATAGCGGATGGCGACTAAGCCAGATCCTCCACTATATTATAATTATGTGCTGCTCGAGCACGAGGATTACATGTCGATTTATGTACTACTCCCTTTGGTGGCTTTATAGTTAATTCAAGAATGATGGGTGGCACAACTTCTGATGAAGTTGTTGTCGAACTACTGGGTTGATCTGTAGCCTTATTGTTCGACATCTATGGATTCCCATAATATTTATTCCTCATCAATATCAAAGCATCATTTTTCTATGTCGAGATGGATAACATAAGAACTTGGGATTTGGAAGCATGATCGATAACAACCAGGTTGGTTTCTAGGTTTGGAAACGGATCAGTCAACACTGCTGAGGTAGTTGAAGTCTTTAAAAATTTCGCAACCTCATCTCGATGTGGACAATATCTCTTGAAATTCTCATCGTTACATATTAAACATGGATAACGAGGATTCTGTTTCCCAGTAGGGTTTTAAGAAGATTTATCAGGAGTCGAATATTCCTGTTTCTTCTTTTTGTTTTTCCCTTTTTTCTTACCCCCTAGTTGCTTTGGTTCTTTACCTTTGTCAGATGACACGACATTGACCTCCAAGGCAAGAAGTTTGTCATTTTCTTTTTGACTAGAAACTGCAAGGACTTTACCAGATGGAGCCTTTTTGGTTTCCGTACTTGAGGTACCAATCACACCATCACTAGAATGAGAGTCCCTGTTCGATTTAGGAGGGGGAGGAATAGAAAATTCTGGTCTAGGAGAGGTCAGGAATTTTGTCGTACAGTGTGTTGGACTGAGTATAGATCAAGTCCAAATATTGTGCACGAGCAATGACTTGCTCTTCAGGGACAACTCCTCCCTTCGCCACATATTTAGTAATAGAAGGAAATAATGACTTAATAAACCACTTAGCTAGGAGCTGATCAAGAACATACGTCTTTACCATTTGACGACGACATTGCCACTCATGAATATGATCAGTATTGTGAGTGGTTGTTGTTTGTTTAAAGTTGGTAAGGAGTTCTGTTCTCGTTTCGTACCTTATGGGTAATTGAAATTGGGTTAAAAAGGTAGTGGCAAGGGCGCTAAAGTTATCGAATGAAGCTCTAGGCAATTCAATGTACTATTTCGTTGTTGGACCAGTTAGCGTTAGTTGAAAAAGGCAAAGCCTAATTGAATCATCATTGAGGGTGTTGGATGAACACCACAAATGAAAGGTCATTACGTGATTCGATGGATCTTCACCCATATTTCCATTGAATTTAGGAATATCAGAGGGAATTTTATGAGGAATCACTGGCCACTAAGGGGCGTAAGCAATTGGATCATTTATCAGGCGGTTCAGATCTGGTAATTCTAGAGTTGCTACAAAAGACAACTATTGATTCAGGTTTGGAGAAGCATACCCAGGATAAGATGGGATTGCCTGAACAGTAGGTCTTTGTATACCATCATAATGTATTTGATGCTGATAACTTTGATAAGGTTGATGGGCATAACCATTATAGTATGATTGTTGGTAACTGCTTTGAAAATGCAGTTGCCCATTACCTACAAAGCCTTGTTGTTCAGGTCCTCGATAAGCTTGCTAGAATTGTGGTTGTTGATATTTCACCAGCCATGGTTGTTGAACCATTTGTTGTTTCCCAATACTAGATGATTGGCCAAGATGCGGAGTGATTGTACCTATTTGAGCCTGAGTCGTTCCAGTTAATGAAGCACTAATCTGAGGTTGTGATTGAACTGTAGGGACAAGAGGCTATTGTACTACAACCTAAGAGACTTGAGGTTGACATACAACAAGTTGTGCTTGTACTTGCAACACAGTCACAATAGCAGGTGTAGTGGTGATATTTGACATAGGTTGGGCCAGTTGCATTGAATATAAAACCCTTGGTTGTTGAGGCAATATTGGTACCCAACCACTAGATGTAATTCCAGTTTGACCTGAATTTTGTTGTGAGCTGTCATATGGTTATTCCCCTGGAGGGAACAATGAAAAAGCATACTGCCCCTGTATGGTGGCAATCCAGTGCTCAAAGGATAGATGGGCCTTTGGAGACTGGGCTACCCAAATTGAAACTATTATGCAGGATCAATTTGTTGAGCTTCAACATAAGGGATGCCAGATAGGATTCCAAAGGAGAAAATAGGAACAGACCATGTCATCGAAACAGTCCCTGGGTGGACTCCATATAGTGATTGATAACTAGTTGGGATAGATGGTATACCAGCAAACATCGTAGGAGTAGTAGCAGGAAGTTCTACTGTGGCTGTATCATATGGCACAGTCCTAGATGTTGATAGTTGTTCAGACATATTTATCCTATCCAAAAGATTTCCTAGCGATTCGATAGGAACTTGCGATGAAGGATGATTAAAAGAACTAACTTCAGGAATAGAAGGATATAAGTGGATCCCAGCTCCAAATTGCAATGGAGTACTGGATGGAAGATCTTCTACAACTTCCTCTATAGCAATTAGTCCAGGTGGAAGAGGTAGACCATCGGGTCTGTAAAATATTTCCAGAGCCGAAGAAGGTATAGCTTCTATAGTGACAGATACTAGAGGGGTGAAACCTTCTGAATTTTGGAACTCAACTTCCAGATGTTTAGGTAAGTGAAATTTAGTTTCTGGATTAGCTCTAGATGGAATTGTTTCAGGTATAGAAGTGTCTACTGTTACACTAGGATCAGTTCTAATGTCCTCTTGTAACTGCAGAACATTTTATGTAAAGGTAGATGTACCATAAATGATCGGAGTAACTATAGTCTCTGATGATGTTGAAACACAAGTTTCAAATAAACCAAAAGAGGTGGACTTAGTTAAACAAGACCATTTCGCTCGGAATGGTTTCATTTTTGGATTCAAAGACGGTTGACTCGCTAGCCTCCACAAACGATGAGGTTTTGATTAACTTTCTTCCACGATTGTGGATTACTTGATCAACTCAAAATTAAAAAGGGGAAAATGTTATTCCGAATTAAATAAATTTTATGACACTTTGACACAACTTTGCTCTTTCAATTTTTAAGAGTCAAGAAAAAGCTAAAGATGGCTCTAGTCGCCTTCGATTTTTAATGAGCTTGAAGTGACAAGTGCTCAGATTGGACCTTTCTTTTTAAGAGTCAAAAAGGAACGAAAGTGAACACTCTAAAGAAATCTAGACAGAGGGATACCAAACCAATCACAAAACTACAATATACACCTTGGTGGTAAATTAAAGAGAAATTACCAAGGATTTTACGTACGGTAGTCAATCTTCCTGAATGTTGTGTTCAGTGCATTGCGATCGATAGGGCGGTAGCCATAGCTTCCTAAGGATAAATGATATTAGCCTATTGTGGTCTCCCAATATATACTCGACGATATGGGGAGCACAAGTCCATACTGGCACTTGTCATATCAAAGAGGAGGAATCACCCAACCTTCGATGAAAACGATAGTTACCAGGTTTTACGACACTGGAATATGTCTCTAGCCCAGACCTCTAGATGTGTTGCGTTAGGTTCCAAAGTGTTTTTAAGTTCATTAAGGTTTATTTTAGAGTTGATATTTTTACAAGTTTGCCTTTCAAGGTTCACCGCATGATGTAGATGTAAAATTCCTAAATATGCAATCTAAAATGATAAATAGTCATTTGTTTTCTTTTAGCAATGAAAATCCTAGCTACTAAGGAAAGAAGAGTACAATTCTTTCAACAGAGAGCAGAGAGCACACACTAAATGCAATTTTCCTAAATCATTTTCAGCATGTAGTCTAAATACAAATGCACATGCATGTATTTGTTTTTCCGTTTCCTTAATGTGAGAATGCCAAATAAGGAAAACTAAGTACAGATCTGAACTATTTTCTTCAAAGTGACACTTTAACTATTTCTTTTCAAAATGAAAGGAAGACTAAGATGACACTTTCAATTTCAAATGGAAAACTACTTTTGACACTCCAAATATTGATAATTCAAATCAAATACAATGGCAAAAGTACAATCGACTATCTAGAAGAGGAAGACTTTATGACGCTCTTCTTTTCAACTCATAATGACAGTTGTGACACTTCTTTGCATCAAAAACGACAGTTCGATTAAGCTACTCTTGACAAAGGAGGACTGTAAATGATGAAAAATACATAAAAATCATTCACAAATCCTCATGAATGGAGGCTGAATAATGTGAAGGAAGTTGGCTTTAGCAATGATATATTGATCATAAGCAACAAAACTACTGAATAGAGATGAAAACAAGGACGAAAAAACCAAATTCTAGAGAGAGAAATGGTATCATTCATTCATCGCACCCGTCCTTAATGGAAATAGGGATGCATCTCACCTGCAACACACGGGAGGTGCGATGCATCTAGGATGCCAGTTACAGACAGTGCAATGGACCAGGGAACAAAACTGAGTTTGGTTTTCACTCGAAATTTGCAGCTAAGTTCAGTGATTTAGGTTGAGCTATGACAGACAGTAAAAACAAAGTATAGGGGTATGATATTATGAGGTTATTGAGCTACCACAAGGGCACTTAGGATGTTTGCAAGTCAGATGTTCATTTCATAAACCAACCCGAAGATTGACTGAAGCAGCGTTGATCTACTTTGCACTTGCAAGCAAGGGTAGTTCGAAGGCTAGTTGGCTTAACTTCAGGCTCCGTCTGTAGTTGATAAAGCAAACAATAGCAACAAACAAACAAACAAACTATTCGCTCCCCAGGGGAGTCGCCATTTTGTTTCCGGGAAAACTAGTGTCTTTTCGATTTGCTAGTCCCACTAAGACAAGTAACTATCTTAGAAACAAACAATTCAATGTGCTTCAAGATTTCCTTTATGTATGATAGATAAGAGAGAAGCAAAGAGGACCAACCTGTATCTTCTACTTGGCTCCTTGCTTGTTTCCTCTC
>APFE031226672.1:0-12539 GCA_000404065.3 Pinus taeda
CATGGTTGACATCATCATATTGGATCCTATTCCTTTTTATAAAGTTGATTTATGTTGTACATTTTTGTTTTGAGGCCCATTTTTTACCTCAAAATTTCTTTAATACTAGCAATTAATGATGAAGGTGGGTTTTTTGCCATGACCCCTGAATTCCATTGCCTGGATGTAAAAATTAACAACACCATTGCCATCCTTGCAAAATTATGGTTAAAATGAGTATAAAGTTGACTATATTCTATCACTATCAATTCTGGGCTCCTCAAGAATCTTTAAAATGCCATAGAATCTTTCTAGAATTATTTTATAATATTCCCCTAGAATATTCCTCCTCTTAAACTGCGTTGGCAGGGTTCCACTTCATGGTTCTGCTCCATCAGTCTTCTTCCACGCTAGTTCCAAAACTATGTTATGCTCATGGCTCCATCCACCCCTTGAATGTATTAGCATCAGTTTATATAGGTTGGGCCCAACATACATTACAATGTTCGTTCTCATGGTCAACTAAAAAATTATGTTAGTTGTAGTGCAGGTTGCTCGGGTTCAAACTGTGTGGGCTCCTAGATTTGGTACTCAGTTAAAACAAATTTTTTTTTTAGTTAAACATTTTCTCTAACCATATATGGTTTTAAACTTAACCAACTATGAAGACCTCTCATGTGACTTTGAAATGGCATGAGACAAAAAGGGAGGTTTCGCATTCCAAGGCCACTTGGTCCAATGGAGGTGCCATGTGGTAGCCTTTTATTGGCTTAATTAATTACCACTTGTGCCTTTACAATGTGGACATGTGGTGCACCTTGGTGGTGACATGTGGCATGTCCGGGTCATGACATGTGGCATGCTCTCGGGATACCATGTCACCCTATTAACATCATGCTAATGTCAGCAGTACAGGTTGTTAAGTCATCCATCCTAATTGACTTTATCATTTTACCACTTTGACCAAAAACTTTGATTAGCCATAACTTTCACATATGGACTTGGATTAAGGCATTGTTTGCATCATTGGAAAGCTTGTGACGAGCTCTTCGATCTAGCCCTAGTTTCACTACAATCCGAGGAATTTAATTTTTGGGCCATTAGGAATCCACCTAGATCATTCCTCCCCACTAAGGAGCTTTTGGTCCTCAAAAAGCATAAACATGACATGGAATCTCGATCTGTAAAACAGATGCCTCCAACAAATTCCTTCACCTTTGTACTTCAAAACTTGGAATAATGAAACTGACACATGTATCCATATGAAAATATATAACTTCCAATACATATCCAAATTGCAAGATTCCAAGCAAGGCAATACTTGTCAAGATTTTATAACACACTCATGGTCAAGTTTACAACATAAACCATACCCCATTCTATCAAACTAAAAGGCCAAAATATCACAATGTTTCATTTATAAGTGATGTTATACACCTCATCACTTTTACAAAAATTCACGCATCATGTGATTTACAATGGTGGACATGCTCAACTACTTAAAAAGGCTACCCATCCCTTACCTAACCAGGCTATTGGGCTCTCTTCCTGTAGTTGGCTTCCTTTCTGAACTGCTTCATTGGTCAGTTCCTTCACAAGTGCTTTCACATGCTCCCTATCCTTCTTTGTGCATTATTTTGGATGGAGCTTCCAAAATGTGCCTTTCTTATGTCCTCCCTTGTTGCAATGGTTGCAATGGTTCTTCTTTCTCCATAATTTCTTGACCTTTATTTTGGGATGGTTGTCTTTTGTCTCACTCTGGAGATGAGAACTTGTCTTAATTGTTCCTTTAGAATTCTCACGATCACTGGAAGGTGGTGATGTGCTCTTAGTATCTTTCATTGTCTCAGACTTGTTGCTTGAGGACTCTCCTATCTCTTCCTTTCTGACATAGCCCAATCCTACATATCATGGTAATTCTACTACTTGGATGGGATTCACAATGCCTTGGCTATTAACTCCTAGGCCCTTTCCTTCATATCCCATCCTCTTCATGATATTTGAACCAGTGCTTGTGGTGTGTCTTTCAAAAGCACCAAAATCATCATCATAATGAGAACATGAAACTAAAAATCATTTTTTACTTCAATTGTTGATTCTAAAGTGGGTGATGATGGCTTCGCTAAGCCTATGTTCCATTTCAACTTTTCCAAGGCCTCTTGCATAGCTCATAACTAAACTTGCAATATTTTCTTCTCCTCTTCTGCTACTTGTAGAATTATCCTCAACTTAACTTCCTCTGCTTGAATTCTCTAGTTGATCTCCTCATTTGAATGATGAGAAGAAGATGAAGAAAAAGAATATTCACTTGAATATGGAGATGGAGGTTCTCCTTCATTTACCAGAGAATTTTCCTTTGCTTTCTCTTTCTCCTTAGTTTCCTTCTTTGTCAATCTCTTCTCATGATCTGTAAACAATATATCTACCATGTCTAACATCATGTACAATGCCTTGTAGAGATATTTTTTATTCTCCATTTCTCTTCTTCGTGTTGCATATTCAATCTTTGGTTATCATTCACACTCACAATTTACATCAACAAGAAGACCTCTCTGATACCAAAATTGATCTGGAATCTTTAATTTACTATCATTATCCAAGATCTTGTATTCAGTTGATGTTAGCAGCATGAAAGAGCATGTCAAAAACACGTGTAAATACTTAAAGAAGAGGAAACACAAAGGAGATCATAAGATAATGCACACAAAAGTTTGATAATGGAGTTCGTCCAATGTGGGCTATGTCTATGAGCCCTGATTCAATAGTGGGGAGGTCGCTTCATTCATATCATCAAAAGAAAGAAAGTATATGTAAAAATACATCATTATACCTTCATTCCAAGGAGTTACTTGAATTTTTTCTGCTCAAAATACAATAATCACAGCACCATTATATATGTTTCGTCCTCTTGAGACTTTTGACTGTAAACATGACCTACTTCTGAAAGATCCATTATTAGCTTGAACTTTGTGCCTATAAAATAATGTTGAAGGCGGGTTTCTGCCATGACCCCTGAATTCCACTTCCTAGATGTAAAAAATGACTACACCATTGTGATCCTTGCGAAATTCTGGAAAATGAGTATGAAGTTTATTATATTCTACCACTGCCAATTCTAGGCTCCTTAGGAATCCTTAAGATTCCATAGAATCTTTTTGGAATATTCTTGGAATATTCCTCCTTTTTAACCACACCATTAAGGTTCTGCTCCATCGAAGTTCTACCATGCTTGTTCCAAAATTGTGTTCCACTCATGGCTCTTGGCCTCACGGCTCCATCCACCCCTTGAATGTATTAGCATAAGTTTATATAGGTTTGGTCCGACAAACATTACAATGTTTGTTCTCATGATCAATTGGAAAATTATGTTCATTGTAGTATGGGTTTCCCGGGTTTAAAACGTGCAGACTCCCATTTTTCGCACTCAGTTAAAACAAATTCTATTTTTAATTAAACATTTTTTCTAACCATATATGCTTTTAATATATGGTTTTAAACTTAACCAACCATGAAGACATGTCACATGACTTTGAAACAACATGACAGAAAAAGGGAGGTTGTGCATTCTAAGGCCACTTGGCCCAATGGAGGTGCTATGTGGCACCCTATGATTGGGCCATGTGGTAGCCTTCTATTGGCTTAGTTAATTGCCACTTGTGCATGTACATTGTGGAAACGTGGTTTGTCCTGGTGGTGACATGTGGCATGTCTCGGTTGTGACACGTGGCATGTTATTGGCCCACCATGTCACCATATTGATATCATTCTAACATCATGATGATGTCATCAATATAGATTACAGAGTCATCCACCTTGTTTGACTTTGACTTTTTTCCACTTTGACCAAAAAATTTGAATGGCCATAACTTTCTCATACGGACTCAAATTGAGGCATTGTTTGCATCATTGGAAAACTTGTGATGAACTCTTTGATCTGGTCTTGGTTTCACTACAATCCAAGGAATTTGATTTTTGGGCCATTAAGAATCCACTTGAATCAAGTGTGGACCATTAGGAATCCACCTAAATCAAGTGTGGACTAAGTACAAGTATCATATCCTTAAGAAGAGAGTAGGTCTCACACAAGTAAATTTTTTCCATTGTTTTTTCCATGTATTCTAAGTGGATTCTTACCATGTATTCTAAGTAGATTTCGGTCTTGGTTTCACTGCAATCTAAGGAATTTGATTTTTGGGTCACTAGGAATCCAACTGAATCAGGGCTGGACCATTATGAATCCACCTAAATCAGGTGTGGATTAAGTACAAGTATCGTATCCTTGATAAGAGAGTAGGTCTTGCACAAGTAAATGTTTTTCATTATTTTTTCCATGTATTCTAAGTAGATCCTTATCCTCATTCTATCATTATGGATTAGGAAACCATTCATGAGCATGGAAAAGATACAATATTTCATGTTATGGGGATTTTTCTCCCTAGTTTCATAGTTGTAATTTTAGTTCTTATGGATGAAAATGGTAATATTTTCCCAAGGGCTTGTAGTTAGTAAGATCCATTGAAGTTGGGGAATATTGCAATAAAAAATGTGCAAAAATAAAGGATGGTTGGAGAAAAATACCATGCCTAGAATATCCATGGTTGATGCTACAGGGCCCTCCAACCTTGTTATTGTTGCTCATTGATTGTATTGAGCCCAAGTGTTTTCTATCCTAGGTTATTACTTTAAGGCATAAAATAATTTGTTTCCTTTCTACAAATACTAAAGAGCACTCTAAGGGATTGTTGAGCAAAGGAGTTTGTTTTCTTGTGTTGTATGGGGAAATTTTGTTTGTGGGGAAATAGAAGAGAGTGGCATACCTTGTCTGATTGTTGGATAGGGGATTAAAGATATATCTAGTGACTAGATTGGCTTTTCATGGAAATAATGGAATGGGTTCGAAATTTTAGAGCCTCGTAGAAGGTTCATCACCCTAGTGGCACCATAGTCTAGCTTAAGGGTGGAATCCATAGTTGATTCCTACATTCATGTGGAAAACAACTCCTAAACAACTAGTTTGATGGAGATGAATTTATTCACATTTTCATGTATTTTTTCTTATGTAATGGTGTTCTATTTTTCTTATGTAATTAATTTAACGAAAATTGTGAAAAAGAATTGCATTGTTGTTTTATGTTTGCATATGAATTATATATTACAATGTTGTTAAAGGTTAAGTTCATCCCCTTGGATAATTTATGAGGCAACATAAATTTTTTGGTAGCACCAAATTGCTAAGATAGGCATATTGGGATGCTACAGCTAGTTAGAGGAGTAGTTTGGAGTTTCTTTATAGGACCGCATCACCTCAATAGTAGTAAAGAGGAAATTAATTATGTGATAATAGACCTTCGAGAAGGGATCCCAGAGGTTATAGGAAACCAAATGGGGAAACAGAAATGTAGCTAGGTGATTGATTGTTGGAACATCCCTTTTAAATATATGAGATTCCATTCTAATAGGAATTTAATGAAGGATATTAAGCTTTTTTGAAGGAAAATGTGAATGAAAAAAGTTGCAAAACAAACTCCATAGAAAAACAACCTTGGAAGGAGAAAATCACTCACTAAAGTATTCATGGATTGGCATTAAGAAATAATGAAGTAAAGATAGTCATTGAAGAGCTTAATGGGACTAAGAGGGGGCTAGAGAGTTCAATATTCAATATTAAAGGATCATCTCAAGAGGAATGAAGGAAATAATGGAAGAAGAATATAGGGAGTTGGAAAAACATATTCACAATGAAAGGGGTAGAGAAATGTTCAAATTTGGGATGTAGTGGAGAGGAGCTAAACAAAGTTTTTGGGTATTTAAGTTGAATATATGTTATATAATTTTAAATCCCAATCCCCCAGTCCTTCTCTTATGGTGATCTTGGTTTTTAAAATTATTTAAAAGAGGAAGAAAAATGCATCCAAAACCACAAGGATGATAAAAGGGTTACCCAGTTTTCTCCCATTAAGCCCCCTATTATAGGTATCCCTCGTCTCATCTTATCCAAGAATCTATCCAAATTAAATATGAAACCCTATACATGGTATATAAGCCAATACCATTAGATGTAAAAGTATTCGAAATATATTCAACCAACCCTCTTTCTATATCCTACAAATTGGACAAGGGGAGTAAACCTTCTATATATAATCTTAGATCTAAGAAAGGTGAATTGTAGATAGATTATGGGGGTATTGAAAGGGGATTGGCTCTATACTCATGAAAAAAATATTCTATATGTGGAGAATATTTATGTCCATATAAAAAATAGGAATGGATAAGGAAAACAAAAGACCATAAGGGATTCCCTTGGGGTAGGGACTACATCAACAAAGGTTAACTAATAATTGTCTTATTCCTAAATACAAGAGGGGTAGGGGCTCTCAAAAGAAAAAATAGCCCTCAAGAGATTGATTGCTCAATTCAAATCACAAATAATTTTAGTTCGAGAGAATAAGTAAAAGGGCGTCCCTAGATTCAAACAGGGGATATAAAGGGCTATTAATAAGGTGGAGCAATTACCCAAATTTGGTTAATTATCATGTTCTTAATGCAGGTTTGCAAGAATAATTGCCTAGATTTTGTTAGTAATAATGTTCTTAATGTAGATTTGCAAACAACACCATGATTTATGGAATTACTAAAGACCTTTCTCGGCATCAACCTGCATGGCCCTATGAGGATAGAAAGATTTTCTAAGATGGCTTATTTTGTTAAAGCATCCCTAAAGAAGAAAACGTCATAGTGGGTGGGACCCTAAATATCACCACTAAAATAGGTGGGGTATGGGATATAAAAGTGGGAAAATATCAATTTAAATATTATTTTATTCATATGTTTAGATTTATGATATGATGCCCTAAAATTGTGCCCCTACTTGGATAAATTCTAGGACCAGAGATGAATCAGTTTATAAGTATTGGACAAGTTCTTGGTGGTATAAAGTGTCACGGAGGAATTAGATAGGATTAAAACATGGATCAGGGATGGTGGTTCATTTGACCATCTCATGGCCCTTCTTCAAATTGAGAAGAAGAAAATAATGTATAGGTCCTTTCAAGTTCAATCCAAAATAACTTAGAGTATTAAGATTTCGAAAGGTTGGTTAGTCAAAATCACATAAGGTATGATCCCTCGAATGAAAAATATGTTATGTTTTAATTTGTAAAGAGTATTAAAAAAGTAAAGAGGCTCATAGGAGATTGTGAAAAAAAAAATCCAAAAGACCCAAAATGGCATACCTGAGGTAAAGGATCATATTGTAAATATACAAATCAAAATTTAAAAGGTTTTTTTTTATGAAGAATAAAGAATAAAATTAAAGAATTTGGAGGAGGATAAAAGAACAATATTAGAGTGGGAGGAAGTAAAATAAAGGATGAAAAGTAGGGAGATTTGGGTAGCCGAAGGGGATGAGAATACAAAAGTATTCTGAAATTGTACACACCATATGAAAAAAAAATTAATATTATATGGAATATTATAAGGAAACATGGAACTATGGTTAGAATATTCCAATAGGTTGCAGAGCTTGGGGAGGGCTACTTCCAAAAGATCTATCAAGAACCTCTCATGGAAAATATTAAAGAAATATGACAACCTATTTCCCTGGGTTCATTGAACAAGCTAAAAATGGAGATATTGTAGCCGAAGTAACCAAAGAAGGACATAAAGAAGTGATAGAATCCTTTTAGAAGTAAAAATATCCAAGCCAAAATGGATGGACAATAAAATCCTATATGATTTTTTGTGATATGATTGAGGAACTTGACTTGTTGAGGGTGGTGGAGGCATCAAAATCATTTGGAAAATTTATAAGCTCAATTAAATCAACCTTCATAATACTCATCCAAAAGAATAATATTAATCTTAATTTCTTTTAGGATAATTGGGTGATCTCATTATGCAATAAGATCTATAATTATACATGCAAAAATAATAACCAACAACCAACAAGTCAAAGATGGTACTCTCGAAATGCATCTATCAACGGAAGTTAAAATTCTTATAATACATAGAATCATAATGTAATGGGGTGGCTTGAGAAGAATTTTGTTCCATAAAAAGAAAAATAAAAATGATGGTTCTCAAATTAGGTTTGTCTAAGGCATATGACAGGTTAAGTTGGCTTTATCTAGAACTCATGTTAATACATATTAGAATGAATATGCATATGGTATGTTGGATAATGGATTGTGTATCTTCAATATCCTTTTCTTCCTATTAGTTGAATTCCTATGAAAAGTAGTTAAAAAGTTTGAAAGGAAAGGTTCTTTAAAAGACATAAAAGTAGTCCAAAATTTGTGTCTCACTTATTATTTATGGACTATGATATCCTATGTGGTTTAGGCACTGTGTAGGAAGAAAACAACATAAGGAAATTCTAGATTTATATAGCAGAGCAATTGATATGGAAGTAAACTCTCATAAATATACTATTTCATTCAATGACTTAGTAGTTGAAAAATAAATAAGGATAGTTAAAATTTTCCTTTTCCATGTATCCTCCTTTCGTAAGTGAGTGAAGTCTCTCGGTTTCATGTTGTATCTTAATGACTATAAGTTTAAAGACTAGAACTAGCTCTATGAAAAATAGAAAAAAGTCTAAATTTGGTGTTTTAGGTGGTCATTAAGAGGAGGAACATTGAATATGGCAAAGTTGGTGCTAGAAGAAATCCCCATTAACTAAAATTCATTAGCATTTATTCCTAAATACATGCAAGAAAAAATCAATAAAAAAAATATTCAATCTCTTAAGGATAGGGTAAAAAAGAAAGAAAAGGCACGTTATTGGTAAAATGGAATAAAATAACAAAGCCAAAGGAAGTATGGGGATGGGTACTAAATAATATTCATTAGTTTGGTCAAGCTCTAGTAGCAAAGAACCTATGGAGGATTTGAAAACTCATGTCAGTCATTATGTAGGAATCTATTGATACTCTTCCTTTTAAGGACTAGATTTGAGTGAAAATAATAGCAAAATCCTCCATGATATGAAAAGCCCCAATAAAATATTTTCCTTTAGTTGGAAGCTAGTTGGCATAGAGAGTGGGAAAATTGGTTAGAGCGAAAATATGGATGGATCCTTCATTAGGATGTGTTATATGGATTACCTAAGCCACTGACAAACACATTAAATATGAAGAGCACTTATTATTTCATGAAGATAGTAGACCTAGATGGTTATTCCATTTGGAACCAAGGATGGAAAGGAGAAATTAATTGAATACTTCAAAAGGAGGATGCAATAATATTGAACCAATTTTTGTAAAGACTTTAACCAAGTGCAATAAGGATTAGGAAGAGGATGATCTAATAGAATGGTATAAAAATTGTAACACCCTCCTCCCACATTTAGCTAATTTCATCAATCTACTGATGTAAACATGTGACAAAGAGTTACTATGATATGACTCAAACTCCTAAGTACAATTAAGGAAGTGGAATTGACAAACCAAAACCTTACTGACCTTCCTCAGGAGCTACAGGACCCGCAGGAGCTAAACTACCTCTCCAGGTGCCCAAACCCTGAGTCAGATTTATTTTTCACTAATCTAAACTCCCAATCGCATGCAAAATTTTGCATCCATGTGACTATATACATCTACTTGCATGCATAGGCCTGAAATGGAGCGACTGCAGTCCCAATTTCTCTGTCTTTGCTTGCAACCGCGAAATTTGTGCCACCTTTTTCAGGGCTAGACTCCAGATCACTACCTAGAATTTGATGAGACTTTCCAAAAAAATAAATGACATAAATACAAAGCCTTTAACACAAAACTTGATCAAGGAATTGACATAACCAAGCCTAACCATGACAAATATTTCATCAAACATATGGCGAACATGTAATCTATAGGTCATGAATGCATAACTGATCATAATAGTTTGAGATTCACCTAAGAGTCACCAAGAAGACCTTATTCCCTCTCCACATAGCTGCAATAACATTTGTTAGCTAATGCATTCATCAACCATTCATATATTCATAAAACATGTCAAGAGCCATCTACAATATACATCATATAACCAACATATAAACCATCAAATAACAGACATATAAACCATAGCAACTCATCCATAATATCACCATCATAATCAATACATATGCTCATAGATCACAATATAAAATACCTCTTATTAAAATATGAAAATTCCAACCAAGTCAGGGACTTCCACGTACCACCCAACCATATATTGGGTTGAACCAAATCTTTCTTTCAACCAATCACCTTCGTGCCATATTCCAAGAATGAATGTGGGATATCATGGAATAAACCAACCAAAACCAAACCAGGGCTTCCAGAGGTCAACCACCTCAAGCCTCAACTAGTGATTCCACCTCATGGTCAGACATCACTAACCATCACCAGATCAGTCTCTACCCAAGTTTTTGAGGGCTCAAGAGTGTTTGTTCCAACCTAGTTTCAATACTAGTAACTCAACCCATAGTCGTTGCAGGGCTCTAGAGTGTTTGTCCAACCAAGGCTCCAGGACTAGTAACTCAACCCACCAAGGGCTCTAGAGTGTTTGTCCAACCAAGGCTTCCAAGACTAGTAACCCAACCCAAGTTGTTCCAAGGCTTCCAAAGCGTTTATCCAACCAAGGCTCCAGGAACTAATAACTCAATCCACAGACATATGGAACATGAGTACCAATCAGAAAAGAATTAGGAAAATACACAACACCATGGCTATCCGGGAAATGGAGAGGCCAAGAAAAACCACTATCAATCTTGGCAATCCTCCATGTCAATGACAGATCATAACCAAATAACCACATGCATATACCATGCATGCCAACACTAGCAAGGAAATCATAAATGCAACTCGATACCTGCAAAGAAATCTCGATGTAGTTACGGATCCTACTATTCCCTTGCGCTTTCCTTTGCCTTCTTTTTCCAAATCCAATGAAAATTAGAGTTCTCCAAGCATGCTCCAAGAATACTCTAAGTGTGCAAGAGTATGAGAGAGAGAGTGAATAGAAGAGAGCTCCACCCAAAAATTGTTAAAAGGCCATGAATTGATCCTCTTAAGCCTTTTTATCATTGAGACCTCTATTTTCTTCATTTTCCTCTACTTTTCCTTCAGTTTCCTTCTCATGCAATTATGTGACCTTTCACCTTCCTT
Source organism: Pinus taeda (assembly GCA_000404065.3). Lineage (NCBI taxonomy): Eukaryota > Viridiplantae > Streptophyta > Pinopsida > Pinales > Pinaceae > Pinus > Pinus taeda. Next base: position 11,103 of record APFE031226672.1, read on the forward strand.
TTCTCCTATTTTCCATTATTTTCATAAATAAATTCCAATTAATGCCTCTTTACCTTTTCAAATCCTTTTCCAATGCCTTCTCCAATTTCCCTTAGCCATACTAAACCAAATGAACACCCACTAGGATGTTTTTCCCAACATTTAGCTTGGGATACGTGTCCCATGACCTTGGTATTTTTTTTAACATGGAAAATCAACCAGGGGTTGTTACAAAACTCTCCCCTTTGGGGGAACACCGTCCTCAGTGTTCAATGATACCTATGACCAACAAACCATTGAAAACAAAACATATTGCCCATGGATATTTATAACACATGTCGTTGTAGTATTTACAATGACATCCTGCTGAAAACATGATAATCATACCATCTACTGGAGCTTTATAACACATCCCATTATGATATTTACAATAACATGAACCACATCTATACTCATGCACATTTGCTTCAACCAGAAAATAATCATATTGTCTATGGATCTTTATAAATCCAGCTCAATACATTATTTACAATAATATACACATGTGCACATTTTCTTTAACCAACAAATAAAAGGATACGGTGCCCACATCTACAACAAGGGAATCCAAAGGCTCACACCTCCATTGTCAAAGTAATACTAGGATTCACCTCCTTCCCAGGAAGTCGAGAATCCACTATCAATGTCAATCCTGCATCCAATATCTAGCACTACAATCCTACACCACTTGTCCTCTCAATGAATAGTTACTGGCTCATTGTTTCAGGGCACACTCCTAAAGTACTTTCGATTCCATATGGAAATGCTAATGACCAAAATCAATGTATTCCCCTACCTTCCCTTCTCTGTTACATAATCCCTCTGGCCTTCCAGTCACCCCCTTTCGTGCAGTCACACACCTTCCAAATTTTGTGGGCATCTGCTTCTCTACTACATAGTCCCTCAGGTGACCCCTCCCTTGGCAAGGTTTCCTCGCATCAAAAGTTCCAAAAACCAAGGCATATCCCTGACTCAAAACCATCATATCAGTCATAGCATGCTCATGGAAATCAATGGACACTATTGGGTACTAGTGTCCCACAATGTCCCTACTCATGAAGTGCTTTACCAGCATATTGTTTCCTATTCCAATTCCTTTTTTTGTTGTTTCTAATTCTTTTAGTTAGTTTCAACCTCCCAAATCAGGCATTTTCCATGCTTTCCTATACCAAGCACACAATTTCCATTAGATTCAAAATGAATTAAAATAAATTCAAATCATACCTCATTGGTAGCTCGTCAATAAGGTACACTTCAAATTTTGTTTACTTAATATCACAGCAAGTAAAACTAGTTGTTTGATCAAATCATCATGTATAAACATATCATGTCCTATTAGCTCAAAACACAACCATCATAATTAAAATTTAGATTACATGTAACCATCATAAACCATAATCATAAATCACATGTAATAAT
>APFE031226673.1:0-36057 GCA_000404065.3 Pinus taeda
TGTACGGTTGTGGATGTGTTGTGGTTGGTAAGCCCAACCACTTCACGACCTTTGCTGAAATGAGGTTCTTTTGGCTCCCGCTATCGATAATGAACTATAGTGGGGAGCCCTTTACCCACATTTGGGAGTGGAAGAGACGCTCCTCCTCCTCTGGATCTTCAATTTCCTCCCTCTGTATCTTCGTGGTGGCAACGATGGTGTTGGGCTCCGCATCGATAATCTGCTTCCCTTTGTCATTCCCCTTGTCAGGTTCTAACTCAGAGTCGGAACATGCATCTGATTCTAAAACCTTTAGCAGCCACCAATGACTGCTTGGCCTGACACTCATTTGTGTTGTGAGTGGAGCTCTTATGGAACTCACACCATTTTCTCGTGTCCTTTTCTGACTTCGCGGTGCTATTCTTTGCTTGCAGCTTTAGCGAGTTGTCTTGGGCTTCCCCGCCTTGGCTTTTTCCTTTGTTCTGTGGTTTAGGGGACCTTTCCCTTGCTTTGGATTCGCAGATCCAAAGTCTCACTTCTTTTGTTTAAACTTTTGCTCGACCTTGACGGCATATCGGTATGTTGTGCCGAGCGAGGAGATGTTTAGGAATTCTGTTTCTTCCTAGATGTACTTGTGCAGACAGCCACGATATTTTAGTATCAAATGCTACTCTGAATCCTTAATACCCAACTTTATGCGAAGGGTATGGAAAATATTGGTAAAATCTGGCACGTCCAGATCCCTTCCCTGCCACAGCATGGTCCACTTTATGTATTGATCCTCATAGCTTCCGATAGGGTAGTACTGCTCCTTGATGGCATCCCGGAATGAATTCCAGGTGGGTGCGGCTGAAAATAGTGAGCCGGTATTTTCATCCTTTTGCTCGCAGTAGGTTTCCCACCAGCCCTTGGCATGGGGGGCTGCTTTGAGAAGAGCGAAAATAATCTTTTCCTGACTCGAAAATTCATGAACAAAAAAATGACCCTCTAGCAAATTTAACCATTTATCTACGACATCTACGTCTATCTCACCCTCGAATATGGGGATTTCAAAATTAACTTGTACCTTAAAGGGCGTGAAGTTTCTAGCGTAGCTGCTGGAAGCCAATGCGTCGCTTCTGGGTAGCCGCTAAAGGATCTCTTGCCCCCTCGTCTTTCTTCTCATCTTCCATGGGAGGCCATCGAGATTTGCGAGGCTGGTCTTGCAAAGGTTCGACCAGTTCAAGCCCTAACTCCTTATATCCCGACCTAGTTGGGGACATGCAAAGAAAAATAGAGAAAAAGCAAACCACTCTGATACCACTGGTTCATATTTAAACAAGAATACAACAAATTACAGAGATAACCATAAACACAGATATGCAGTGGAAATAATGCTTCATTTCATTAATGTAAAATACTGAAATATGCTTACAAACAATAATGGAAATAAACCAGCTAGGGCGATGGTAGCTTATCTCTTAGAAGAGATGTGGCGGCTACATGCCTCTGAACTGTCTTACAATGAGGCTCAAAGGCCTATTTATTGTTGAGAAACAATGGAAAACCCTAAACATCGAAAAACCTAACCCTAGAAGATGAAACGCCAAACAGTGGGCCCCGTTTGGGTAAATTGGTACATCAACTTCCCGGGATCATAACTTTGGCATATGATCTCTGTTTGACATGCACAATATCTCGTTAGAAAGATCTATCTGAGAACTACAACTTTGGGAAGGGAAAAATCAGTCCATGGACCCATGTTGCTCCCAGTTTTCCAAAAAAACATCGTTTAGGGCCTGTTGTGACCACCAACAACCCCCCTTCTTATTTAGTGTTATGACTAATACTAAATAAGTGGGGACCCTTAGCCAAAAAATTAAAAAAAATCAATTAGTGATTGTACTTCCTTGTCAATAAAACTTACCATCATGAACTTAAGAGAAGACCCTTGCGAAATCTAAAAAACTTAAGTTTTGTGATGAAGGAAGATAAAATCACTCCTTAAAGGATATCGCATCGCAGAAAGGATAATAGTATGCCTACTTACAAGCTAAACCCAGAAATTGTGAGAATGCGATGCGAAATTACACAAGGATAAACATATATCGCATCGCAGGTCTTAGAAGCTCACTTATAATAAAAATCGCAGAAAACGCTGATATGCAATAGCGCATACCGCAAAATCGCACTTCACAAAAAGTTACTTAAATACAAAATGTGCATAACTTACAAATCATGCGACATGCGATATTACGACCATGTGATATCGCAACATTGCGATAGAGCGGCAAAGCGATCTCACAATAGGACAACAGAAAATCTTGCGATATTGCGATCTGTGATTATGTGATGCAGCGATTTGCGATATTGCAAAGGAAAATCGCAAAATCACTTCATTGCAGATTTTTCAGGCTCAATATTCAAGAAAAACTTTTTTCCATAAAACGAACTGGTTATGCGCTTTAATGCTCATTAATAAGGTAGTTTCCAGCTGTTAATGAAATATTGTTTCGTGTTTATCAAAGAGCCAGTTCACGTAAGGTGGTATACTTTTTGCATGTCTTCAGCATTTAAAGCTTTCCCGTCACTGTTCTTATCATTACTCTCACCTCACTTGTAAACTGCAGGAACGAAGAATGAAAAGCTATACAAACCAGCAAACAAGAAGCTATGTGGAAGAAAGGTAAGGCTCCAATGTCTGAAGATAAAGAAATTGCACCCTTTTACATATACACTGCATGCAACAGAGAAGCGGGTATTTCCACCTGGGAAGGCATGTATAATCTACTTGAAGAAGAAGATCCTAAGGTAACGGGATTTATGGCTACTACAGGCTCACCAAGGTCGTCTGAAGCATCAGTTGCAAACTTAGCTTGTTCATTCCTACACCAGATAGCAGCAAGACCCAAAATTCTCCCCTACACGGACATGATTAAGTGGGTACTGGATAGCACCGATATTAAGAACAGATAGTTTAAAACTCAGGGCCAAGGACTTATTGGCTCATTTGCTCAACAAGATTTGAAACTTATGTATCATTTTCCAAAACCTCAGGCGATTTACAACAAACAGTTCATGGAGAAGTTTGCCAAAGAAAATGAAGACCTGGCAGAATCCACTAAAGACTGGTCAAGGAGGGATGAACCACTGAAAAAGGATAAACATCGTATGTATAGTACTGGTTCCCTCACTTCCCCATATTGCTTTGTTGCTGCTATGATCTATAGGCTTTATGGGAGGCCAGATATTAACAAATTTTCATCCGATTGGCTACCATTGTTGGATGCTGCCGTTAATTCTATTATTTTGGATTGGTCTAGAATACTGTCAGATAACTTAGCTACTGCCATTGTAAATTATCGGTCTAAAAGAACTGCTTCCCAAAGAATTTATCCCCCATTTTATTTATCGGCATATGTGATGGATGCAATTTGCTATGTTTCAAAATTTCCTGTAATGGGATGGAAATGGACAAATCAAGACCCTCTACCCATTCATGTTTATCATAAAGAGTTGTGGGATTCTAAATTCCCCCTATTTTTCTACAAAATTTGTCATGGAGTCATGTTACCCCTCTACAAGACATTGTACGACAAAGATGCTCCAAGATGCTCTCCAGAAGCAGACGCAGACATATAAACAGTCGCAAAATGGTTTGGAGAGGAATTGTTTGCATATGTTAGAGTCTTCGGAAGTGTCGCTTCCCCTCACATCTTACCTTTGTATGTTCTTGATAAACCCTTGGCAAGGGAAATTTCTTATCAAACCTACGGAGAGGGAGGTTTGACTAAGGATTTAAAGGATAAGAAGAAAGCTATACGGCCACAATTTCCTGTAGCCTATGGGGCCTTCTCATTGTTTGATATAGGTCACGCTTTCAAAGAAGTGAACAATATAACCTGTCTGCAATTATTCAAATTCACAGCAAGACCGTTTGACCCTCACGATTTAGCTAAGAATTTCACTACCGCGGTTAAAATAAAAGTGTTCATCAAAGAAGTGGATCCTTTTGATGATGTGTTTCAACAAAAGAGCACGCTTGAAGAAATTCTAAATATGGCTCAAACGCGTTTCTCTCCAACAGAGTTTCAGAGATTCAAGACATACAGGGAAAGAAGGCTAGCCAATATCCCTTTAGAAAAGCTAAGCCTAGAACCCGCAAGGGAACCGACTCCAAGCATTAGCCTCAGTGAAAGTTCTGATACAGGTAAATCTAAATCCAAATCCGCAAAAGAAATATCGGAACACTCTAAAAAATCCAAAAGTGACCATGGCAAAAGCGAAGGGTCAGTGAGGGATACTGCCCAATCAAAAGAGCCTGAACAACAACAGGTGTTAACTTCTCCACAAGAAGATCCTCCCATTCTCATCGGTCAGCCACCATCAGATAGAACAGAGTTAGACAAAGAATGGCAGAACTTCAATGATATGATCAACCTTGAAGGCCAAAGCGTGAAGACACTTGAAGGTAATGTGCAGGCAACAGAAGAAATGGTTATAGGAATAATCGACGATATCTCGGACATGGAACACATCCCTATTACCCCATCCTCTAAACTTGTACTCAAGATAGAGGAGATTCCTCCTCTTGATCTATTTTACAGTCCACAACATAAGGCAGTAGTAAGAAAACAAAGGAATTAGATAATGCGATCTCTCCTGACGCAGAGCATTTGGATGTCTTGTGGCAGGAGGTTATGCCTCTGCAACTATTGATAAAGCATCTGAAGTACAATAACTGCTAAAAGAAAAAGAAGACCTAATACAAGTTTTGGAGCAACAGCTGCAACAAGCCAATGCTAATAACCAAGTGCAGAGATAGCTTGAAAGACTACAGCAGGAATTCCAGCAGATGCAGATAGGCTATCAGAACAGTTTGGTAGAGAAAGACAAGCAATTACAGGATATACAGGAAACGCACAAGGATGATCCCAAGCTCACAGAATTCATCACGGAATCCATTTCCCTGAATGAGCAATTACTACAGCAACAAGAAGCACTAGGCCAAACAATATCGCAATGGAACTCGTATTGTGAAATAAGTGATACAATCACTAATCAAGTCGTAGATTTACGACATGATTATGATTCAGCTGATAAACAAGTTACTGAATATTTGGCTTGGCAGGAAACAGAGGAGGGAAAAAGAGCAGGCGCACCAATAATAAATGAAAAACATAAAGAAATGCTCTTTGATAAATGGGATACACAAATCAGGGAGGCTGAGCAAGCAGCTGAAGAAGCAACTACAGTGGAAAATAGCCTTATTGATTGCATAAATGAGAATTTTCATAGAGCAAATTTAGTCTCTGAAACCACTCCAGGATACCTGCCAAAAGTATAGCAGCTACAATCAAACTGGAGACAGAGGACTCAAGAAAGGGCAGAATTGATTAGAAGATTAACTAAGTTGAATTGGGAATCTTACTAGGCTTATTTAGTAAAACCTCACAGCTAGTGTATGACTCTCAAAACCATCATCAATTCTACCGAAAAGATGGCACCAGCTCTAGCAGATTCTGTTTTCACAGGACAATTAAAGGTTGAAGTCGACCAACCGACTTTGCTCATGCAAATGCTGAATGCTTGCGATATTAAGGAGCAAATACAGAAATAGTTAGACTTTAAGTTTTAGATTTAATTTTAGAAATAATTTTACTTTATTTTTGCCTAGAAAAAGGATGGTCATTTAAACCATATCCTTAATTTTGTAAACAAGTTATTTTTAGACGTAGTTAGTAGTATTTAAACCCTTCTCATGCATTTAGAGAAGGGTCCAGAAATTTATCAAAAACTTTTCCTCAGAACATGCACTTTTGCACCCTCCGAGGAGGTTTTGGTGAATGAATGGAACAGGATTTATTGATTTTAGAATCTGATATCTGCTACTGATGTTGCACTTATGTACTCTTAGTTGATGTTGGATTGAGAAGAGATAAATCGCTATCGCTTGAAGCTCATGAGTAGAACTAGTTATAAATGGTACTTCTATCTGTTAACTGTTTCTATCTCCTGTGTTAGAGTGATATTTAAGCTTAGTTGTTTATATGTTAATGCTTGAATGCCTGAGTTATCATTTGGCACTTTTGTACGGTGATAGTATTTTATTTATGCTTGATATATGAACAGCTTATTATGCGATATGTTTTTCACAACTGTTTCGTTTAACTTTTTATGCGAAGTAGTTCATCTATATTGAATTCTTTTCTTATAACAGTTGAATGATATTTATTACCAATTGTTATTTGAAATCATTTTAGATCGCATAACAGAATAATCATACCCCAGGTTAGTATAGATTTAGATGTTGTTGCTTTTTTAGAATACAATTACATGTCATTAGATTAGAATTAGAAGTAGATCATCTCAATTAGAATCTTTTAAAGCCAGGAACATCAATCAATCTTATACACACACACAAATTGGGAAATTGGTCCCATTATCCCCAGTTGGACCCACTATACCAAACGAAAAAGGAGCTGCCAACCAAGGTCCGGACCAGGTGGGTATCCCCCTTATTGTAGACCCGATTTTCGGGGCTTCAACATATTTGGCGCTGGAAGGAGGGCCTGAAACAAGTTGTCTAATGGAGTCTTTTCAATTTTAACATTTTATTTAAATTACAATGGCTCCTCTTAAACTTCCAATTTGGAGTTGTATCCATGTACGTGCATCTTCCAATACTCCACCCGAAGTGGTAAGACTCTTGTCTCAGAAAAAATTTAATGGTGAGATAAATTCTTCTGCTTTTAATCATGCCCTTCAATTTATTCAAAATGTTTCAAATTCTAATTTCAAGGAATTGATGAAGGCATTTTATGCAGAATTTTTACTCTCACATTCGTAGTAGAAGCTAGGAATTGGTGTAGAACTCTTTTGGTTGCCTCAATTCACAGCTGGGATCAATTTGTCACAATTTTCGTTTGTCAATTTGACCATTATGATTATGATCAGGGATATGATGAGATTGAGTATCTACGAAAAGAAAATGAGTCTGTTAGATATTTTAATATTTGATTTCATTTGAATTGTTTGAAATTTAATGTCGAAAATGAATTCATAAAAGAAGAATCACTAGATTGGTATGAACATGATTATTTTCCACCTCCTATCGCTGATCCATATGAAATTAGTCCAAGCTTTGTTCAAATCCCTCCCAACACAATGAGAAATCCAATTTGGATGTGCCAATAAATTGTAACGAAAAGGTTTCACAAAGCTTATAAAAATTTTCTGATCAAGTACAAGGATACAATAGCAGCAATTTTGGAGAAAGGATCACCTTGAAATCCGAAAGCAACTTGGAGGTAAAATCAGAAGACCAGATCGCAAATCAGCAAGTACAAGCAACAATCGAGGTAAACAATAGCGTGCAAATAGCTATACAAATTTCTAAATCTTTCCATGATGAGCATAACGCACAAGAAATCTCAAACAGAGATATTTTTAAAAGCATTATTTCAGAATCACATTTTTCTCTTTATCTTGATATTTTTAATGATGGTAATTCTTTCCCTCTTGGTATTAATGATATATCAGAAAATACAGAGGCTGATCTAAATTAATCACCATTAAGTTTTGATCAAGATAGAGAAGCAAAGACTAATCATTCATTTGCCATTAACGAACATGAAATTCTTGTCCCTCTTTGTTTTGATACATTGGGTGAGATTGAAGGGAAATCTAGGGAATCTGCTGAAGTCATTTACGATAATTACTTTGACATTGAAGACGTTGATTTCTGAGAATGAGAGATATTTTAATTTAGAAATTATTCCAATCAATCCTCATTTTAAAACAGTGAATTATCCTCATGATTTCACTATTCAATAGGATTTTCCAATTTATGATTCATATCATGATCAAACCTTCAAACCTATTCATAATCATAATCCTATTTCTAATTCACAAGTTGGAATTCGAAATTACTCAAATTCCATAATTCTGGCCAATCCTTGTGAAAGAGAAATTATTTCAAAAAGATCCCACTTGTGTTGTAACAATAATTGTACAGATGGTCATTTTAGCCTATTTTCGCTTCCTCACTTATTTTGTATAAAATCAGATTTATTTTCAGATTTTAATTTCCAGGTTTTTAATACATTACGCTGGCATATTGAGAACCTCATTACCAAACATTCAATTGATGTATTGCCTTGTTGGAAAATTGAAATCTCTCAAAAATATCAAAATCTATTTCAATTGCAATTTCAATTTCAAGCGATGTCAATGCTTTATCAAAAGCTTCTTTCTTCTCTAAGACAATATCAACAAGAGAGTGTATTTTTGGAAATTTGCCAGCAATTCAATTTACTTACTAACTTTTTGTTTAATTTGAAAGATTTCCATCCATTCTTCATTGATTCATTCTCTTCATGGAAAACTACCAATAACTTAACATTTACACATATCACTAACAATATCATCCAGGCCTTCCAATATAAAAATTCATATCCTCAATATGGCCTGTCATCTCTTCATCTGAACATTTCTCAATCCTTAGCAGAGATCCATCCAGATTTCTATGATCCAATTGGTATTCAATTGGAGAGAAAATTTCATAAAAAAGAGATTTTAAAGAAACTTCTAACAATAGTTGTACATTTTGATGTTAGATTTAATATTCTTAATTCAATAAGATTTTTATTCTTATTACTAACATTCGAATTGTATATATATGTAGGAGTAAAAGTGAGAGAATGGTTACACTGGAAATATGGCTATACCTAGTCATTTTCATGTACATAGTTAGAATAGGAGTAGAATTAATTTAGTTAGTTTGTTTATGTAGATAATTTGTTTTTAATAGTTCTATAGATTAAAAATAAAGTGCAGCGATTAGCCCTTTTCATATCATATATATGTGCAAGGAAATATTTACTTCTCATCAGAAAATTCCTAATTCTTCCTTAAATATTTCTTCCATAATAAAACCAGTTGAGAATCGTTACATTAGGTATTTACAAAAAGATACCATTTCTATTTCAGATCTTGATTTTTTGCTTGTATAAATAGCAAATCTTTTAGAAAATTGACCTGTATTATTGAAAGATACAGTTAAAGACTCTAGCCTAGAAATGATACTAGTTTCAACTAGAAAGAATTTGATGAAAACAACCTTTAGTGAGAAATTGTTTTATATCAGTGCAATGAAAGGTATCAATAACAAAACAAAGATCCTTTGTAAAGCAGCCCTGTTAAAAAACTCTAGTATTGTCATCCAGAGCTATCTTAAGGAAACAATGGCTTCCTCCCTACTAAGGAAATCACAAATTTCAGAGGAACAATCCAAGGATACACTTCATCTTAAAGAGTGAGAGGTCTCATCACGAGCCGGCTTATCAGAATCACAGATATTGTAATTTGCTGACTTTGCCAATAATGTATACCACAACAAGGCAATGACTTAAGATTGTTGCAATCAAAAGGCAAGGGGTCTCATCACGAGCCAGCTTGTTCCGCAAAGTTATAAATCAAGTGAATGACTATGTCATAAATTGGCCATCAAACCAAGAAATTGTTCCTTAAGAGTAAAAGAAATCAAAGCAATAAGTGTTGATGTGGATTCTTCCTTGAGAATTGTACGTTTCTTTACGTAGGACTCAGGATCATTGTTGGGTAATAGGTAACCCTGTCGAGGCTATGAACGCCTGCTGGCAGCAAAGGCTCTACCTACGACAAATGAGCATACTTAAAATTGTTTTACAGAGAAGCCTTTATTTTATCTTTAAAAACCAAGTAATGACTGATGTAAATACAAGGACTAGCTTAAGGAAGCAAATAATCAGAGTTGAAAATAAGTTGAAACAAAATATCATTGACAAGTTAAAGAATAATGTACTTTATCTTTCTATAATAAAGTTTAATTTTCTGGAAAATTTTCTGTTTTGGAAGTATAGAAAATTCAAAAGAACGACAGAGATAACTGTTTCTTCCAAGTGAATCGCCAATTGTTGTGACTACCAACAACCCCCTTTCTTATTTAGTGTTATGACTAATACTAAATAAGTGGGGACCCTTAGCCAAATAATTTTAAAAAACTCAATTAGTGATTGTACTTCCTTGTCAATAAAACTTACCATCATGAACTTAAGAAAAGACCCTTGCGAAATCTAAAAAACTTAAGTTTTGTGATGAAGGAAGATAAAATCACTCCTTAAAGGATATCACATCACACAAAGGATAATAGTATGCCTACTTACAAGCTAAACTCTGAAATCGCGAGAATGCGATGCGAAATTGCATAAGGATAAACATATATCACATCGTAGGCCTTAGAAGCTCACTTATAATAAAAACTGCAGAAAACGCCGATATGCAATAGCGCATACCGCAAAATCGCGCTTCACAAGAAGTTGCTTAAACACAAAATGTGCATATCTTACAAATCATGCGACATGTGATATTGTGACCATGCGATATCGCAACATTGCGATAAAGCGACAAAGTGATCTCACAATAGGACAACAGCAAATCTTGCGATGCAGCGATCTGCGATATTGCAAAGCAAATCATAAATTGCTTCATCGTAGATTTTTCGGGCTCAGTATTCAAGAAAAAGTTTTTTTCCATAAAACGAATTGGTTATGCGCTTTAATGCTCATTAATAAGGTAGTTTCCAGTTGTTAATGAAATATTGTATCGTGTTTATCGAAGATCTAGTTCACGTAAGGTGGTATACTTTTTGCATGTCTTCAACATTTAAAGCTTTCCCATCACTGTTCTTATCATTACTCTCACCTCACTTGTAAACTGCAGGAACGAAGAACGAAAATCTATACAAACCAGCAAACAGGAAGCTAGGGGAAGAAAGGTAAGGCTCCAATGTCTGAAGATAAAGAAATGGCACCTTTTTACACAGACACCGCATGCAACAGAGAAGCAGGTATTTCCACCTGGGAAGGCATGTATAATCTACTTGAAGAAGAGGATAATAAGGTAACGAGATTTATGGCTACTGCAGGCTCACCAAGGTCGTCTGAAGCATCAGTTGCAGACTTAGCTTGTTCATTCCTGCACCAGATAGCAGCAAGACCAAAAATTCTCCCCTACACGGACATGATTAAGTGGGTACTGGATAGCACCGATATTAAGAACAGACAGTTTAAAACTCAGGGCCAAGGACTTATCGGCTCATTTGCTCAACAAGATTTGAAACTTATGTATCATTTTCCAGAACCTCAGGCAATTTACAACAAACAGTTCATGGAGAAGTTTGCCAAAGAAAATGAAGACCTGGCAGAATCCACTAAAGACTGGTCAAGGAGGGATGAACCACTGAAAAAGGATAAACATGGTCTGTATAGTACTGGTTCCCTCACTTCCCCATATTGCTTTGCTGCTGCTATGATCTGTAGGCTTTATGAGAGGCCATATATTAACAAATTTTCATCCGATTGGCTACCATTGTTGGATGCTACCGTTAATTCTATTATTTTGGATTGGTCTAGAATACTGTCCGATAACTTAGCTACTGCCATTGTAAATTACCGGTCTAAAAGAACTACTTCCCAAAGAATTTATCCCCCATTTTATTTATCGGCATATGTGATGGATGCAATTTGCTATGTTTCAAAATTTCCTGTAATGGGATGGAAATGGACAACTCAAGACCCTCTACCCATTCATGTTTATAATAAAGAGTTGTGGGATTCTAAATTCCCCCCATTTTTCTACAAAAATTTTCATGGAGTCATGTTACCCTCTACAAGACATTGTACGACAAAGATGCTCCAAGATGCTCTCTAGAAGCAGAAGCAGACATACAAACAGTCGCAAAATGGTTTGGAGAGGAATTGTTTACATATGTTAAAGTCTTCGGAAGTGTCGCTTCCCCTCACATCTTACCTTTGTATGTTCCCGATAAACTCTTGGTAAGGGAAATTGCTTATCAAACCTGCGGAGAGGGAGGTTTTACTAAGGATTTAAAGGATAAGAAGAAAGCTATATGGCCACAATTTCCTATAGCCTATGGGGCCTTCTCATTGTTTGATATAGGTCACGCTTTCAAAGAAGTGAACAATATAACTTGTCTGCAATTATTCAAATTCACAGCAAGACCGTTTGACCCTCACGATGTAGCTAAGAATTTCACTACCGCGGTTAAAATAAAAGTGTTCATCAAAGAAGCGGATCCTTTTGATGATGTGTTTCAACAAAAAATCATGCTTGAAGAAATTCTAAATATGGCTCAAACGTGTTTCTCTCCAACAGAGTTTCAGAGATTCAAGACATACAGGGAAAGAAGGCTAGCCAATATCCCTTTAGAAAAGCTAAGCCTAGAACCCGCAAGGGAATCGACTCCAAGCATTAGCCTCAGTGAAAGTTTTGATACAAGTAAATCTAAATCCAAATCTGAGAAAGAAATATCAGAACACTCTAAAAAATACGAAAGTGACCATGGCAAAAGCGAAGGATCAGTAAGGGATACTGCCCAATCAAAAGAGCCTAAACAACAACAGGTGTTAACTTCTCCACAAGAAGATCCTCCCATTCTCATCGGTCAGCCACCATTAGATAGAACAGAGTTAGACAAAGAATGGCAGAACTTCAATGATATGATCAACCTTGAAGGCCAAAGCGTGAAGACACTTGAAGGTAATGTACAGGCAACAGAATAAATGGTCACAGGAATAATCGACTATATCTCGGACATGGAACACATCCCTATTACCCCATCCTCTAAACTTGTACTCAAGATAGAGGAGATTCCTCCTCTTGATGTGTTTTACAGTCCACAACATAAGGCAGTAGTAAGAAAACAAAGGAATTAGATAATGTGATCTCTCATGACACAGAGCAATTGGATGTCTTGTGGCAAGACCTACTACTGATCCAACTGAGAATCTCACCAAATTATCCCAAATTGCAGGAGCTTACGCCTCTGCAACTTTTGATAAAGCATCTTAAGTACAGCAACTACTAAAAGAAAAAGAAGACCTAATACAAGTTTTGCAGCAACAGCTGCAACAAGCCAATGCTAATAACGAAGCGCAGAGACAGCTTGAAAGACTACAGCATGAATTCCAGCAAATGCAGATAGGCTATCAGAACAGTTTGGTAGAGAAAGACAAGCAATTACAGTATATACAGGAAACGCACAAGGATTATCCCAAGCGCACAGAATTCATCACGGAATCCATTTCCCTGAATGAGCAATTACTACAGCAACAAGAAGCAATAAGCCAAAGAATATCACAATGGAACTTGTATTGCGAAATAAGTGATACAATCACTAATCAAGTCATAGATTTACGACATGATTATGATTCAGCTGATAAACGAGTTACTGAATATTTGGCTTGGCAGGAAACAGAGGAGGGAAAAAGAGTAGGCGCACCAATAATAAATGACAAACATAAAGAAATGCTCTTCGATAAATGGGATACACAGATCAGGGAGGCTGAGCAAGCAGCTGAAGAAGCAGCTACAGCGGCAAATAGCCTTATTGATTGCATAAATGAGAATTTGCATAGAGCAAATTTAGTCTCCGAAACCACTCTAGGATATCTGCCAAAAGTACAGCAACTACAATCAGACTGGAGACGGAGGGCTCAAGAAAGGGCAGAATCGATTAGAAGATTAACTAAGTTGAATTGGGAATCTTACTGGGCTTATTTAGTAAAACCTCACAGCCAGTCTCAGGTAGTCTTATGGGGCATATGGTAGCAGGTCGCGTTCAAGGAACATGTTGAACAGGGACAACACGGTTAGAGGTGTGTAACAACCCTAGTGAAAATTCCATGTTATAGAAGTTAATAAAGGAAAAATAATAACCACGATTGATGGGAAACTCATTCCAAGCTGAATTTTGCAAAAGACATCCTAGTGTGGGTGTTCATTTGGTTTATTATGGGTAAGGAAATTGGCAAAGGTAATAGTTAAGGCTTTGGAAAGGAAAAATAGCATTTTTGGCACATTTATTTATGAAACTAATGGAAATTAAGAGAAAAGGAAGGTGAAAGTCATAGGTTCCATGTGAGGAGGAAAATGAAGAAAATAGAGGCTTCATTAATTAAAAGGCTTCTGAGGATCAGTTCAGTTTTGGAGCTCTCTCTCTATTATTTCTCTCTCATACTATTAGACACTAAGAATTTTCTTGGATTACTCTTGGAGGGTGTAGCATACTTGGAGGTTCGGAGCAAGAAGGAAAAGGAAGAGCAGGAAAGTGCCAGAGGACATCGGGATCAGTAGCTATAGTGGGTTTTTCTTGTAGATACTGTTATCACAAAATCAGTACTAAGGGCTGCTACTTAATAAGATCTCATGAAACTGTTTCAGACCAGGCTTTAGACTAAGGTTTAGCCTCCTTAGTCAGAGAGGGCTCTCTCACAGATTTTTGATATGCTTTAAAAGGACAAGAAAGATGGCTAACTCTTTAATTTGTATATAAAATTCATGCTGGTTGGAACAACAAAGATAAGGCTTCTCCCATTGGGCTCATGGAGTCATACATTCCTACAGTAAACAAGTAGCTACTCAATCATGGAAACTAAGGCATACAATGTCTAAATGTTCAAAACATCTACCAAGAAGGACCTCAACTCAACAAAACATACACAGGAAGTCTGAGCATCAGTGATGAATTCAGAGTGATTGCATGTTTAGTGAACTGTAAAACAAGATGAATAAAACCAAACCACATATATTCTGAACATTTGAAACACAAGATGAATCTTGGGAAGAAACAGTGCACTTTCTATCACTGTCAAAACACTTTACATAAGCCAATATGAAAACTCTGTCTTTTGATAGAAATCTCCAACCCCTTTTACATCAGAGTTTTTCCTATATATAGGAAAACAAAACTTAAGCTACTTGAGACTCCTCCTCCAGCATGAGGGGAGCTCGATGTTTATCATTAAAAAACCTTATCTATTCTTAAACAAACTTATTAAATACATCAGGTATTGTGCAGTAAATATAGAGAGTCCTAATCATATTTAAATTCTAATTCTATCTCCTCATGAGTATGATGCCTTTCTTGAGCTTTGACACCTGTATCCTTTCTGTAGTGGCCGAGATGCATTTGAGAAGCATTCTCTGAATGAGCTGCCTTGGATTCCAACTGTGCTGATGACTCATCATTTGGTGAAGATATATACTCTGTTTTCACGGTCCCTGCCTTCTATCCATCTTAATTTTCAAAAGAACGTGCTTGAAGCTATTTAATATCTTTGATGACCATGCATAACACCATATGGCTAATAATCTGGATGCTTTGTGAACTGGACAGGTGTTCAACCCAAAATTTTGATAACCCTATCAGAACCCTAATATTTCGGTCATAAAGTAGCTTTAGGAAGACTTTAGCAAAAAACCAAAATGTTCTACCTTTTTGCTCCAATGCTTACATCTGTCATTCTTTGAATGTTTTGGCAGCCTTTTATGATCTCTTTGCTATCCTCGAAGCATTTCCTTACAAAATTTGCTGACCTCAGCATCAATTCCACGTTTTCTTTAAAAACAGTCACCTACAGCAGTTTCGTAGCGCGCTACGAAACTGCTGTTCTTTCCAAAATTACAGTCTTCAATGAATTTTCCAATTACTTTGTGACTGTTACAGCTTCGCTCTTGGCTCCAAAATTCCTATTTTGTCTTCCTTTTATATATGCCTCAAAAACCAATGAACTTAAGAAAAATAAACAAAAACTCGGAGCAATATCTGACCTTAAAAATTTTCAATTTTATTTAGCAGCTAACTTGCCTAACTGAGCTTTTAGTTTTGCAAGTTCATTTTCCATGGCTGCAATTTCTGATACGGTTTTCTCTAAATTAGCCATTTCTTCATCAGCTGCCTCCCATTTCTCCTTTGAAGATGAGGTTTTAGTTTCCTTGACAGTGGGAACTTTTTTCTTCATATCCTTCTTTTTGACTTCCTTTGCTTTTTCTGCTTGAGCTATCTGCTTTCCCATTTCTTTGGCCTGTCCTCTGGTATATATTGTTCTTTTGATTTCCTCTGCCTTTTCTGCTTTAGGCAGTTGCCTAATTTCTTTTGTTGCAGTTACCTTGACAACTACCTCATCTTTGTGGACTTGCTCCGCTGCTTGGATTTGTCTTCTGGTGATTGGCCTTCGGGGTTTGACTATAAATTCCTTACCAACCTCCTCAAACCTTAGCCTTTTTGAGGCTTTTGATTTTTTGGCGCTATCAGGTGATGACTGGGTTAGGTCAATAGGGATTGCCTCAACCTGCACTGATGTGGCTTGTTCGAAATCGATTGCCTCCAGCAAATCCTTTAGACTAGCCTTTGACATAGGGCTGTCTTCCACTGCTATTGATTTTCCTTTTTCTCTGCTTAGCTGACTTCTTGTTCTGATTCTTGTTACTTGTGCAATTCCACTTGGCCCTGATGCATCTTTCTGGTGTTTGATTTTCTGCTTTGATGACTTGGGTGTCTCTTTTGCTGATGGTTCAAGTATCTCTTTTATGACCACAGGCTTCTCTGATCCCCTTGGCTTAGTTTTGGGCTTCTTTCGGTCTTTTACCTCCTTCTTGAGCTCAGCCAATGTAGGTTCTTCAATTCTTCTTTCTTTTTCCCTATCTGGTAATGGAGTGAGACCTGTTTTGCTTTGGAAACCAGACATAAAAATGAAAGAGTCCCAATCCCTACCAATTTTTTGCAAACTATCTAACACCAGCAACTTTATTAAACCATGGTGGAACAGGGAAGTTTCACAATTATCTTTCTTTAATTGAACTTTGTCGCACATTTTACTAAGGCTTCTGAATAAATAGAAAGGGATGTCTATTGATGCTTTCCCTGTGAAATGTAACAAGAGTTTGAAATGATAAGAGTAGACTTTGGTGTACCTTCCCTCACATGTGAGGTATTTCTGGATGCCTGTGAGGAGCAGAGCATAATGTTCTTTTATATAATTCCTTGGCACAGCTTTGGTGAGGTCCTCATTTACATATTGATCCTTCAGAAATTCTTTACAGGGAGTCATGTCAAACTTGAAATTCTTGAACCATTCTTGTCCACCTCTAGGAATTTCAGTGACAGCAGAAATGGCTTGCGGAGACACAGGGAACTCTAGCATTGACACCTTAGAATTCAAGCCAGTGAAATTTAATGCAAAGGCTTTCGTTACCTTTGTATGTCCTCCCTTCAATTTTTCGCAAAACCTCCAGCAACCTGCCTCTTTAAAAGCTCGTGCTACACCTTCATCTCTGAGTGTAAGATCAAGCCCCTCTGGCTCGGTTCTTAGGCACCTTCCGGATCGATGTTCTCTTTTCTCCATCTTGCTCAGAATATTTTCACGCAGAGAACTAACAGCAGCTATAATTCATAGAACAGCTTCGACTTCGGAGTGCAGGCTCGCTTGCAATGATCTCTTTTAAATGAAAACTCGGGCTTCTTGGTGTTTTTTCAAACACTCGTCATAGAACAGGCACGTTAATGCATCATGAATAAACATTATGACACTAGCATACCTCATAAGATCTCTTAAAATAATTGTCATGTGTGTGATCCTAAATCTGATGGCGGAATGAATCCTATCATGACCTGGAGAAGACATCAACTGACAAAATATGGACGGACCTAATGACTCATCTCCCGAGATTTGACATTTCAAGGAAAAAAACCCGAATCCCCGATTTCGTAGCGCAGACAATTATGAATTGACAAACCGCGCTACGAAATAGCTGCTAGATGATATGCTGCGGAAAGGTGGAAAAATGATTGTGCAGCTAAATTGGCCAATCAAATCGCGCTGCGAAACTACGCAAAAATCAAAATGATGCAATCAAGACAAGACGTGCTTTAAACCATAATGAGGGGGGGTATCTAACGGTTTTTTCCAAAGACTCACATCAATACCTTTTGAAATTCTAACTTCAAAGTGACACACCTAAAAACCTATTGACTTAAACCAAAATTTGTTTTTTTATATATGAATCTTTGGACATAGGTGAACTGTGGTTTTAAGTGATAACACTATGTACATGTTGTGTTGCGTGCATGTTGTACATATGGTGCTATGTACATATGGTGTCATGTGCATGATTGTACAAGTGGTGTTGTGAGCATGTGTTGTCATGTACATGTTGTACATTCGATTCTATGAGCATGTAGTGTTGTGTACATGTTGTGCATGTGATGTTATGTACATATAGTGTCGTGTACACATCGTGCATGTGGTACTGTGTACATGTGGTATTGTGTACACATTGTACATGTGGCATTGTGTACATGTTGTGCAGGTGGTTCCATGTACATGTGATGATGTGCACATGTTGTGCAGGTGGTTGTGATGTACAGAGGGTATTGTGTAAGTGTTGTACTTATGGTACTGGTGCATGTGTCGTATTGTGTGCATGTCATACACGCTGTTTTGAGGGCTTTTGGTACTATGTATGTGTATTATGTACATAAATTTAATGTTCGATGTTGTACATCGAGGATATATGTATTGGGTTATGTTGTATGTCGATTGTAGGTGTCTGTATTATGTTATGCACTGGATGTAGGCATATGTATTGTATTGCATACAATAGGTATAGGTGTATGTGTTGTATGTCAAGTGTAGATGCATTCATTGCACAGGGTGGTATGTCATGTGTGGTTGTATGTGTGGGATTTACACTATGCATATGTGCACCTGGTGGAGGAGAAGGAACTAGGTGTTTGCTGGGTGTGGCAACTGATCTAGTGTGTGTACAAAAGAATAAAGGCAGAAGAAAGGATCGATGAAGGACAATATCGTATTGTATTTCAGTTTTATTATGCATGTGATTTATGATTATGGTATATGATGATTACATGTGAATTATGATTCTAGTTTATGATGGTTACATGTGATTTATGATTTTGATGGTTATGTTTTGGGCTAACATGATGTGATATTTTTATAGATGTTTTGGTCAAATATGCTAGTTTGACTTATTGTGACAGGGAGCAAACAGGATTACAAATGTACCTTATTGACGAGCTACCAATGAGGTATGATTTGAAGTTATTTCAATTTATTTTAAAACTGATGGAAGCTATGTGTGTGGTACAAGAATCATGAACATGCCTGGTTGGGTAGTTGAAATCAACTACAAGAATTAGCAGCTTGATATGGTGGTTTGGTAGTTGCTTTATTATGGTTTAGTATTTTCTTTATGTTGGGTTAGTATATGCTTTATGGTGATTGATATATGCTTTATGATGGTTGATATATGCTTTATGATGATTTGATATATGCTTTATATTGGTTGATATATGTTATATGATGTTTTGATATATGCCTTATGATGTTTTGATATGCGCTATATGATGTTAGTATATGTTTGATATATGTTTGGTATATGGGCATATGTTTTGGTATATATATTTTGATGATGTTGTTATGTGTACACCCGTGTATGGATGTAAATATCGTAACGCGTTGTGATATAAAGCTCCACTATGGGATATGGGCATTATGTTATTATGTTATTATGTGGTTATATCGTCAGGATGTTATGATGTCATATGTGTTTCTTAAGTAGGATTATCATTGTAAATACCGTAATGAGTTGTGATATAAAGCTCCACTATGCAGTATGTTTTCATGTTGTCATGGTGTTTTGTTTTAGAAGTTGGTCATTGTAAATACCGCAATGAGCTGTGTTATAAAGCTCCACAGGTAGTATATTTTGTTTTCAACAGTCTTGTTGGTTATAGGTGTCATAGAACACCGAGGGCAGTGTTCCCCCAAGGGGGAGGGTTCTGTAACAACCCTGGTGAAAATTCCATGTAAAAATATATAAATACCATGGATGATGGGACACTTATTCCAAGTTGAATGGTGGGCAGGACATCCTAGTGTGTGTTCATTTGGTTGTTTATAGCTATCAAATTGGCAAAGGCAATCGCTAAGGCATTAAAGAGGAAAAAAGATATTTTGGCACATTTATTTATGAAAATAATGTAAATTAGGAGAAAAGGAAGGTGATAGGTCACATGTTGCATGTGAGGAGGAAATTGAAGGAAAATAATGGAAAATGAAGAAAATAGAAGCCTCATTAATAAAAATTCTTCTGAGGATCAGTGGGCAAGACTTGGTTAGTTTAGCTTTGGAGCTCTCTCATTATTCTCTCTCTCTCTCTCTCTCATACTCTTGGTTGCTTAGAGTTTTCTTGGAGCACTCTTGGAGGGTTTGGTATACTTGGATTCTTGGAGCAAGAGGGAAAAGGAAGAGCAGGAAAGAAAAGGTAGGCATCGGCATCAACAGCTAAATCATATTTGCTTGTAGGTACCGAGTTGCATGTATGATTTCTTCACTAGTTTTGGCATGCATGGCACATGCATGTGGTTTCTTGGTTATAATATGTCATTGGCATGGAGGATGGTTGGGATTGACACTAAATTAACTAGCCTTGACATTTCCTGGATAGCCATGGTGATTGTGGGTTTAATTTCATTACTTTGTTTTGGTTGGTTCTCATGTTTCCATAGCTTGGTTGAGTTACTAGTCCTAGAAGCCTTGGTTGAACAAATGCTCTAGAAGCCTTGTAACAACTTGGGTTGAGTTACTATCCTAGAATCCCCAGTTGGACAATTTCTCTGCAAGCCCTTGGTGGGTTGAGTTACTAGTCCTAGAAGCCTTGGTTGGAAAAAGGCTCTAGAAGCCCTATATAAGCTGTGGGTTGAATTAATTGTTTTGGAAGACTTGGTTGGACAAACGCTCTGGAAGCCCTGGAAGGCTTGGATGGAGACCAATCTAATGATGGTTTTGGTGATGTCCGACCATGAGGTGGAATCACTATTTAATGGGTTGGGGTGGATGGCCTCTGGAAGCCCTGGATGAGTTTTGATTGATGTGTTCTATGAGATCCCACATTCATTCTTGGAATATGGCACGAGGGTGAATGGCTGAAGAGAGATTTGGCTCATCCATTCTATGGTCAGGTGGAGCATGGTAGTCCCATCTCTGGTTGGTTCATTGCATTCATTAACAAGAAATCCATTCCCTTGATTTTCATGTGTAAAGGTATTTATGTATTTATGCATTTGATGGCTAATATGTTTATTGTATTTTTGTTCCTACTATGCTAGTTATATGCACATTTCATGACAGCAGCTATGTATGGCTCTAAGCATGTTTTTACTTGTATATCAATGGATAATGTGTTTATGAATTAATGGAGGATAATGCAGCAAATGGCATGAGGGATCAATGGTTCATAGCAATTCTCAAATAAGTATGATATCCCTACACTTAATTATGTTATTTACACCTGTAGGTTACATGTTGATGATATGTTTGATGAAATGCCTATCCTCGCTAGTAGGGGTTTGGTGATGATCTTGTTAATATTATTTCTTTTGAATCATTATTTCCTTTCATACTTACTAATTCTAAGTGATCATTCCATTCTAGGAAGTGTCCTAGGCTCTGGGTCGAAAAAGGTGGCTCAAATCCTAGAATGCTAGCATTAGCGTTGAGACTAACTCACCTGGGCAGTGTTTGGGAAGCATTATAAATCACCTGGGCAGCATCTGGGGAGTGTTAGTCCTAAAACTAACTCGCCTAGGCAGTGTCTAGGAAGCATTACCCTACCTTTATGTCCCTCAAACAGTAGTGGGACCTAGGGATACGCAATCTGAGTGGTTGACTTGTCTCCTAAAAGTTATTTGGATGATGTTGGGTGACTGTATGTGATTTTTTATCGATTCCATTTCCTTAAACTTACCAAGGAAGTTGAATCTTATCATGATGGCCTCTCATCGCATGTTTACCCTGGCTGGTCGGTTGCTTGGGTAAATGTGGGACGAGGTTGTTACACATGCCACAAATCGAGGAAAAAGCGACACTTGGAGGAAAGTTTCTAAAACGATCTTTGCATGTAACCTCCAGCTACTAAAAATAGATCCCTAAAATCTAGGGACGCTTTCTGCATGTTGCTTTTTGCTATTTCAGGAAAGATAAGCCCATGCATGAAAGTCAAGTTTTCTCGGTCCTGGAGGGAACCGGTCAACCTAAAGTCACATGCAATAGCCTGCATGACTCAAAGCGATTTTTGTACAATTTCTAGGAGGAGTTGGGCTACCTATCCAAAGGGATTTTACAATCTTCCTAAGAAAGGTTGTTTAACTGTATTGCGCAATTTCTGGGCCCAGCGTGCTGGCCAGCAGATATGCGCAATTTCTGGAGGGAAGGTTGGTTCCCCTCTAGAATTGCACAATTTTCTGAGGGAGCTTCTCAGCCAGTAGCTGGCAGAAACCCATAGTGGCAGTCTTTGAGGGGAGTGAAACAAACTATCATGCACATGCTAGAAAGATGCTAGAAAACAAATGAAGTTTATGTGCTTGATAGTGCAAGACATGCTGCGAAGAATGGTTGGTATGGAGGCTACAAAACAAAGCAGAGGAAAAATTATGGAGGGTGGTTATAGCCTCTAAGCCACTTGGGGACATACTAGTAGAACTCCAGCTCTCTGATTGGACCTTGTTCATGAAAATCAAGTCTAATACCTAGGGAAGTATTGATCAGTTCTCTGTTCATCTTGGTTTTTGCACTTTCTTGATTGTAAGATGTAGCATCTACCAAGCTCTTGGTTGGTCGGCACAAATTCCAAGCTAATCCA
This sequence comes from Pinus taeda, assembly GCA_000404065.3. Lineage (NCBI taxonomy): Eukaryota > Viridiplantae > Streptophyta > Pinopsida > Pinales > Pinaceae > Pinus > Pinus taeda. Next base: position 22,522 of record APFE031226673.1, read on the forward strand.
ACACAGTTGTTTCGATTGGGGATGAGGGGTATATTGGTGCACAAGCATTATGGTCGTCAGAGTTTAAGTTTCATCTCTAGTGTTGCTCTGCTGCCAGTAGGCTTGGAGAGTACCCTGGTAGAGTCACGCAGTAACACAAGCATCACTCCACTACCAGCGAGCCCAGTCAATACCCTGGTGGAGTTACTTGCATCACCTCTCTATGTAGGAAGCCTTTCTCTTCTTTCACCTTATTCATTTTTCAATTTTTTGAAATTTTTCACTTTTCAATTTTTCATAACTGTGAATAGCACTTATTCATTTCAAAGGTAGAAGAGGGATCTCGACTTATTGAGATCAGAAGAGGTGATTCCTTCAGAGAAGTAGTTTATATATACCTTTGACATGCTTGTTAAGGTTTTTCCCCTCACCTTACTCTACTTGACCTAGCTGACAAGGATTAACCCAAAAACAACTGACTAGAGTAAGTGACACCAGTTAGCATGTAAGAGTCATGTTTTCATGAAGGTTCACTTCAAATAGTACGTACTTTCCATTGATGTATCATGGACTAAAGTTAACAAGTTCTTCATACAGAGGAAGGATGATTGATAACTACACAAGTCCTCTTGTACTTTACCCAACTTGTTTCAAGAGTCGCGCATGGTTTCATGCGAAACTAACCTATGAATATAAGCAAGCAAAAAAAAAAAAAAAGTCAGAACTAAATGCGTAAGCAAAGCGAGTAAGTAAACAAGAAAGCAACAAAGAAAGAAGCAAACAAGAATGCAAGCAAACAAACCAAAAGAAAATGCTACTGCTACTCCTAAGCTAATGACGCATGGGTCTTCTCACATGAAGTGATACTTCCAATGAAACTGTCAGCGCATTGGTCGACCCCTGTTGGTGAAGGCATTGTTCGCAAACAACACATCTGTGTGAACCAGCAAACAAGAAAGATATAACAATCAAGGAAAACACTCTTCAAGTTCAAATGTGTCCATCGAACATAAGTGAGTGCAAGTGCATGACATGCAATCCATGGACTTATCATGATGTTTTGTGACACTATGTGCAGTTGTTAAGAATACACATACTCTTGACTATGACGTGCAAGAAAACAAAAGAAAAAAATACAACTTGCTTCGTGCACGTGTGCTTGCTACGTAAGATTCCTCCAATGCATGTGCGATGGGATCATGTAGTTCGAGTGGAGGAAGTGAAATTTATGTGTGAGATTGATCTTCAATGCATACAGATGAGTGATGAGGAGCCTTGGGTGTTTCAGAAATTTCCTGATCGAAAGTGAAACCAACCTTAGGATAGTGAGGGTCTAACATAACCATCAACTCGGGCTGAAGTGCCTCAACAGTCTAGGGGGTTTCGACTTTGTCGACAGATAGATCATCATAAACAGGTGGCTTGGAAAAATCAACTGCAATATAATCATTATCGTGATCAAATACGGGAGTAAGTAGATCATGACAGCTATGATCAGTGAAATCAATGATTTCATCAGAATCCTCATGATCTTATGAATCAAACAGATGGGTAGATGAGAAGCGGAAAAATTCACCCTCTGTGTTTCTAGAAAAAGCAAATGAAAAATCAAGTGGATTTTTAATGAATGATTCTTCCTCTCCATTTTCATATGATGGACTAACATCCGTTTTGTTTTCCAAATGATCAACAATGGGTGCATAAGTAGACAAAGATACACATGCGAAATCAAGGATGGCAGAATCACCAAAGATGTCAGGAAAAAATGCAGGAGGCTTAGATAGAAGGAAGTCATACTTCGTCGAGGGTTGATGCTCAAGCTTCGATTCATACTCTTCATGAATGATAATGTAGGTTGGTTGTGCAACACCAACAATATCGACAGATTGATCCTCGTTCACAACAAGTGTAGAGTCTGGAATGGAAGAACACAAGACAATGCAATCTGGAGGATCATTAGAGAACGAAGACGGATGTTGAGGTAAAAAAAACATGTGACAACCCATGGAATTCACAACAAAATTTGCATGAAAATGAGAGAAGTGATGTTGGGAGGGTGTGACAATTGAACGGATGTGTGTGCTTCTTCTCCCACATCACTCTGCAATGCTAGATCTATTTGAGGAGGGGACGGCACACAGTCACTCGTGACAGTGACTATGTCCATCTAGATTACGCAGATCCATCACCGAAGTAAGTTGAGTGGGGCTTGGGCTTAAACTTTCTTTTAGGATTAAAAGATTTGGTAAGATAGTACTCAAATTTGTCCATGACATACTGGAATTTCCTCTGACTTTTCGGAGCTTGAAACTGCAACACATGAAAGAGGTTGCAAAATTCCGTAGGCAATTCATGTGGGGCCTTCTGTTGTTGTAACAGGATTTTTTCAATATGTTCTAGATCAAAATGATGGAAAGTAGATTCAATGAGATCACAGAACTGCTCAAGTGAGTCCACGCTGCAGGGAAGTAGACTCCAGCACCACCGTTGTGGGGATTCGCGAAGTGTTTATGAAAGAAGTAGGTTGGCCTCTTCTGCATAGAACTCATCTGCATCATCAAGGAAATAATAGAAGTCTTCTAAGTAATTAGCCAGACTACTTTCCTTCACCATCATACGTGAATTCAGACATGATATTGGAAAACTCCCTCATGATGTGGAGAGGTTCAGCATGCAAAAAACATCGCGGAGGGATGAGTGTGATAGAATCCCTAATAGATTTGCAAAGGTTCAAAATAGGATGATAGGACACAGCTTGACATCTAGCCCTCCTTCTAGTGCTAGAAATTTTGATGGTGCTAGACCCACCAACATGTCAAGGGATATCCCTGGTAGGAAGTCCCAACTAGACCTCAGATCGTTTGGTGTAGGAGCCCCAAAAGTGGATCATACGATATCACCTTGACCACGGTTGCATACCTAGGAAAGTAATATATCCTTGTTGGTATCAAGGGTGTGACATGTGCAATAAGCCAAGGAAGGTGCATGAACAGTTCTAACACATAGAAAGTGGGGTGAGTGCACCGCTTGGAAACCTGTGAAAGCACGCAACTTGGAAGGGAACACACGAGCGAAGATGCATCACAAAATGGGAAGAAAGTAAGCTAACAATCCAAAGTGATGTTTCAACCAACAGCACATCTAATAAATATTCATAGATACTTATAGAAAAAGAGTCCATACATGCATGCGTAAGAAAACGGATACATACATCATTAGAGTAACCAAGATAGTTGAAATACAATAACAACATATGCATGAAATGTGTTGGCTCTGGTATATTAAGAAGTGAAAGTTCCAATCATATAGTACAACCATGACCAACCATTACTCCCAGTAGTGGAACGTTACAGTCACTGCTGACTTCTCCTCTAAAGAGATTTACTAGCTCTGCACTGTGGACAAGCCAAGGCTCGTTACAATACTCTCCAAGTTTTCTCTAAGATACTCATATCAAAAGCTTGGTTGAGCAAAATCCTCTATAATGAGTTATGAGGTACTATATATAGCAAAGGGTGGTGTGACCCTTGACATTACCCTTTGTGTCTATTCATCTACCCTCATGACTCTTCAACTAATCTTTGACTGCTACATTCAACTATCGACACCTTAACTTCCACTTGACAAGACATTACATACAATCTACACATGTATCCATGTGATAAAAAATAGGCTTGAGAAAGTCATCCAAGACATCACTATGACTTGGACAAATATGGGAAGACCTATTCTTCGACATCCTCATAAGAGTGGACGGTGGCAAACTGATGCCAAGCTTGGTAGTCCGCAATGGTATCCATGTACTCTGTGGTGACATATTTCTGGAAATGAACTCTTGCCTCTATTGTATCCAGGTACACTGCTCAGGCTCCTCTATCCAACTCACCTAATAACATGCACAACATTGTCTTGAGTGTGGTCCGACCAATGACATATTGGTCCATAGTGTCTGCATTGATTACTAAGTCTGTGATGGTGGCTATGCACATCAACTCGTCAAAGTATGAGTAAAGCTCCAATCGCACTTATGCCTTTGTCTTTACCTCGGTGAGTGTCCTAATAGATGGGATCCGATGTGTGCACACAACAACATCCATGCTTTTGAACACCCATGCATGGGAAGTCTGCAAACTACTGATGAGTTGCACAAGTTCTTCAAAGTTCCGATATGACTCCAGGTGCATACCTTCAACTCAACCGCTTTGGCCTTCATCATCTTGGGCAAGTTTAACAGGGCTCCCTTGTATCCCATTTTCCATGTTTGCATGTGGTCAATAGCAGTATGAAATTTTGACAAGATATGTGCTCTCCTAGAACATCATTGTTGCCAACTGTTAAGATGAACAACTACCTTATTCACATAACCAAATATGGAATATTGTTGGATGCTTTTGCACGACAGATACAATCATTCATTCCTCAAACTGCGCAGGAGATGTGTGGTCATCTGGAGTAGACACTCTGCGTGATTTCACAACTCTATGTTGTGACTCGTCGAATGATATTTTGTGCATCTCTTCGTCCGAATTGCTTCCAAGGATCTCAGTGTCCCCTTGGTCGCTTGTGACCTGCTCTACTTCTAGATCCAATGAAGTTGGTGGGTCGAACTCTTGGTGGCAAGGTGTGAGGCCGATGTCTTTCTCTGACTCTAGTTGCTCCATCTTCATACCCATCTACTCAAGTGCTTGTTCAATCTCTTGAGAGAAGTCCTGCTCCTACGACTACTCACACTATTTGCTTTGTGCCAACTATTCAGATGAGTTTGCTACATGTACGGATGCAATTTCATCAATATGTACATGTTGTGCACCCTGTTGTATTTGTCCCTGTTGCACTTTCTTCTCTCTGCACAGCTCCTGTTCCTTCCAAAGTGTCGCCTTCAACTCATGCAACTCCTTCATTGTTTCCGCCATCCTCTGTTTTTCTCTCTGCATTTGCGTCGTCCTCTTGTCATTTTGTTGCCTCTTTGCCTCTATTGCCAAAGCTAATTTCTCCACAACTGGATCTTCTCTGAACTTGCATCTTTGTTATGCCTCTACGATGTTGACAATCTTTCTCTTGCCTTTGTCATGTGCCAGTGTGTTTACCTCTGTTATTGCTTCTATCATGGATGTTACTACAAGTTGCTTCGCTAACCATTCCACAGTGATGTCAACCAATTCATTGGGCCTAGAGAAGTTGTGACAATATCTCCATGGGTCTTCCTCAGCCCAATGACATGCCTCGTGAATCCACAGAAATTGTACTCTCGTGCAATGATGCTTCACAAAGCGATGCAAGTCATATGGATTGAAGCTTTTGGTGTCGAAAGTAAATTTCCTTAACTCTTCTGTCTCATAATCTAGATTCTTGAGATTTTATATCTTGTACAACCCGATCTGCAATGGAAGAGTGGGCCAAGGTGCCTTCTTCTTCCAGTGCAGTCTAGCTGACAGTCCTGCCGAGATGTCGTACGACACTTCTTGCATGACGAGCTTGTCTGTGGAAAAATTTAGAAAAACATGTGAAGGCTTCTCCACAATGTACATCTGTATGAAGGTGCCAAATAGTGAGGTGTTGGCTTATTGGGGCCTGACCCAAGTTCAGAGGTGAATTAGCCAAACAAATCTTGGTACTATTGGCCCTTTCAACAATAATTCGTAGGGCGCGCACTAAGGTCTCACTCGAAGTAGTATGGGAGGGTGCTAGAACTAGGTTTCTGCACCCTAGAGATGTATAATGATTTTCAGTGGCCCACAATTTGACCTTGCAGGCACATCACTACGTGCATCTATCAACACCTCGCAGCTTGCGATGCTGCCTTCGCATAGCCCTACTTGAGGCGCGATCCGTGTTATTACCCAATTCCTTACTATTAACCCAATATTACTTGATCACTTAGCTTATCTGCATGTGTTTAGTTATACTTAATAGTGTTCACCATTCATACCAGTGCGTGTGATAAATAAAACAGTATAATTGAAAAAGATATCAACCATATAATAACTCAAAACTTATGCACAAGATTTGGAATCAAAATTATCTTTATTATCTCTTTCCTTGGTTACAAACCTAACTCTACCTTATGCACTCAACTGTAGGGGTTCACTCACTCAACTACAGACTCTATTAGGCCTCTGCACACTCAGCTGCAGAGCCTCTTCCTACTACTATGACCCAAAGTAGTTAGACCTTTTTCTCAATGCTCCCTATCTTCTAGACTCCATTTGTTCCTCGGTATCTCTTTTCTTTTCTTACAACTTAGAGCCTCGCTCTATTTATACAATCCCATGGTCTACAGACCATGGGTAGGCCGACATTACATTACAAAACTTAGGGCAGACAACCCTATGACTCAACATACATTTCGTGCTCTACGCCCGCAATTCACGGAGTCTTACAACATTATTTGACCAAAACTTGGGCTTTGAGCCCCAAAACATGTTGTGGGGGGATTCCATGCCCAGCAGGCCCCCAACACAAACATTATGACTCACCCTTGAGTCACTTTGTCGATGCAGCGATCTTGGTACGAAGTCCCTCCAACTGTTCCCCTGTGGTGATGATGTCTGCAGTGCACTGAGCTACTGCTTACTGAACATGTTGCATCTATTCTTCTGATACCTCCGTGTCTGAATTGTGTCCTTACATCTGTATCGGAATCTACTATGTATGTTATAGTCCTATGCCCTTATCCAGCTCCTCAAGTTGTGAGGACTATGCTTTAGCCAGACAATCAGATAGTCGGCCCACCCGTGTAGGGCTTCAAGTGACTGCCATTTACTTTACCTAGGAACGGTTCTATATTTAGTTTGACTAGTTGGACTACGCCTCCGTCTGTGACCTCCTTAACCATGTATGGTCCCAACCAGTGCATTCTGAATTTTCCTAGAATTTTTTCAAACTTACTGTCATACAGCAGCACTAACTCGTTTACCTTGAAGGTGCGCAACTTGATATGGCGGTCGTGTTAGGCTTTTTCACACTTCTTTTGTACCTGCTGATGAAATCTAGCCAAACACCATTCCTCCTCGAGTTCTTCCAATTGCACGATCCTTTTCTCCAGAGCTTCGTAGTCCGTTATCCCTATGAGCTCTACTATTCGTAGACTAGGTATGATGTTTTCCATCAGCATGACAACTTCCACACCATAAACTAACCGAAAAGGTGTTTGTCCCGTCAATTTCTTGCATGTTGTCTTATAAGCCTATAGTATCGGAGGTATGCATAGGTCCCAATCATTTCATTTCACGTTGCACACATTGGTTAGTGCAGTCTCCAGTATTTTGTTGAATGCTTCTACTATCCCATTAGCTTGTGGGTGGTACGGTGTACTTTTCTGATGATACACCTGGAACTCTTTTGTGAGCATGCTGATGGTTTCATTTAGGAAATGTGTTCCGCTATCACTCATTAAGATTTTTGGACAGCCAAATCATATTAACATGTTTTCGAACAAAAACTTTGCAACCATAGTGGTTGTGCAGTCTTTGACTAGCTACGCTTCCGCCCATCATGTCAGGTACTCCATCGTGGTGATCATGCAGTGCGCACCTGTCTCTCCTTGAGGTTTTATCAGTCCCACAAAGTTGATTACCCATTTTTCAAATGATTGTAGTGTCATTTGTGGATTTAACAGTGTCTCGTCCCTCCGTGATGGTTTTCCAGTCCTTTGACATATATCGCGGGCCTTACAGTGCGCTTTCGAATCCTAGTCTAGGGTTGGCCACCATAACCCTGTGCAAAGAATCTTCTGTGCAGTCACCCATCCTGCATAGTGTCCTCATGCAGTGCCCCCATGTGCTTCCATGAGGATCTGACCTCGTTAAAATTCATGTACATATCTTCGCAATATCTCATCATTTCCCATTTTGTATAGGTGCCCCGCGATGACAGATAATTCTACTGCACACACCACCAATTCATTTTTCTGTTGGATTGAGTATTTCTTTGGTCTAGTCCCTATTGTCATAAAATGGATTATATCTTTGAAGTGTCTATCCGTGACATGCACTGTAAAGAGTTGTGCATTAGGTAGTCCCTCCTCCAAATTCGTGGGTTCCTCGCCTGTCTCAATTCATGACAAGTGATCTAGTCCTAGGTTCAGGCATCCCAGCTTGACTATGACCTCAAAATCATATTCTTGGAATAGTATGATCCATCTGCATATGTGGCCCCCCAACACAGGTTTATTGACCAGGTATTCCAACGCGGAATGGTCTATATACATATTGAAATGTCCTTCGAGTAAATAGTGTCGAGATTTTTGGAGCGCATACACCATCGCTAACCCCTCGCGCTCAGTGGTAGAATAGTTCTTTTCTTCTTTGGACAATCTCCAACTTGCAAATGCAATCGGGTCATCCACACCCTCCGCACCTTCCTATGTGAGTACTACTCCCAGTGTGATACACGACGCATCAACATGTACATGAAATTCCACATCCAGTTTTGGGAAGACTAGGATTGGAGCAGAGGCTAGTTTCCCCTTTAGGACATCCAAACTCTTCATGCAATTATTATTCCAACAATATGTAACATCATTTTTCAATAACTTTTCCATCGGTGTTGTTATTTGCACATAAATTTTGATGAACTTCCTATAATATTCGATGTGTCCCAAGGTAGCACGTAGTTGTTTAACACTTCGTCGTGCTTCAAAATTTAGAATAACAGCAATCTTTGCAAGGTCCACCATCATTCCTTGTTTGCAGACCACGTGTCTTATCAGGTTTCCAAAGGGAATGACAAATGTCCACTCCTTAAGGTTCAACGCAATCTAGTGTCAGTGGCAAGTATCTAGAATCAAGCGTAAGATTACTACATGGTGCTTAGCTAATCCGAAGATAGTCCAATCATCCAGATATACCTCCAAGAACTTGTGGATGTATTCTTTTAATGCAGCCAAAACGATGCGTAAAAAGATGGTTGGTATGTTCTTCAGTCCAAACAGCATAACGGTGTATTGAAAGCAGCCCCATTCTGTTGTGAAGGTCATTTTACTCCTATCTTCTGGCGTGATCTTGATCTAATGGTACCTTGAGAACCCATCTGTGAATGAGTATGCTTCCTAACTACCAACATTATCCAGTACTTCATCTTTGAACGGTGTTGGGAATGGATCGTGTACACAGGCGTCGTTCAGCTTCTTGAGGTCCATGCATATTCTTATTTCACCCTTCTGCTTTTTCTCCTCTACTACCATAGGATTCACCCAATCGAATTCTTCCATTAGCTCAACAATTCTGGCTACAAGCATTTTGTCTAATTCTTTGTGGACCTTTTCTTTATATTTCTAATTGAAGTGGTAAGGTCATTGCTTAACCAGCTTTGCGTCGGGTTTCAAGGCGATCTTAATCATCCCTAAGTCACCATCGATCCCTTTTAACTCTGTAATTTTGGTCGGGAACAAGTCTTGGTATTTGCGGAGTAACTCAATGACCTTATCCACCATGGCATCATCCCAATAGTCCCCAAGAGTTGCATACTTCGGCTCCACCTCTGTTCCAATGTTTACCTCCTTTGTTTTTAGTGGCATGATGATGTCAAGATCCTCAATGGATAGTCCTCGAATCTCACGACAGCCTTCCATTTCTGGAATGTTAATATTTTATGGGTCCTCATCATCCTCCTCCACATTTATGTTGTAACACTCTAGTATGCAGCTCAACTGTGTCACCCATTCTGGCTGAAGTACCTCCATTGGCTCCTAGGGTATTTTGAAGATAGCTACTTTTACTGCCTGTAGTGCATCGTCAACAGTACCCCACCAACGATCTTAAAACGTGAAAGTTAAAAGAAATCCCTCACGCAAAATATCCCATTCGCTCGTACCATGGTGGAGCTTCGCCTCAATATACCAATTCATGGGTATGACATCCAGGGTATGATAGAATAAATGTTCCCATTCAGGTTGTGGCTCTTCCCCATAGACCTTGGTCCATTTCACGAGGTGTGTACATGGATCATCCCATTCATCATACTTGTCTACTAGCTGCATTTTCAGTTTCCCAAATTGTAGGCCTATCATCATCTTGCATCCACACTAGTCCTCAAAACTTCTTTGATGTGTACCCCACCACCTTGCAGGCATCGCGTGCAGTGCCCATTTTAGAGCATCAAACCACTATTGTTATGGTACTGTGCTTTCAAATTTGTTCAGAAATTCATCCACCACTGTCAACCCATCATACATAGGTTGTTGGCGTATTGGGGCCTGACCCAAGTTTAGAAGTTATTTAGCCAAACAAATCCCAAAACTACCGGCCCTTTCGGCAATAGCCCATGGTGCGCGAACTGATGTCTCACCCGAGGTAGTATGGGAGAATGCTGGAACTAGGTTTCCACACCCTAGGGATGTCTTGATGAAGGCTTGGAAGTTTGCGAACCAATCCTGTGCGCTTGTGCTGCTCTGTGTAGCTATCTGACTTTCGTGTAGCTCTGTAAAGAGCACAAAGAGGTGCAGTCTAGATCACTTGTTCTTACTGCGTTTTTATTATAGAACTTAAATTAATTTTTTGGGCCCAATATTCTTATCAATCATTCAACATTCATAATGAGTGTGTGCAATCATAAACTGTAAAGAGATGCATAAGAGTATAACAAAAGCATAAACATACAGATCTACAAATAGATGCACAATATTCCAGGATCAACTTAGCTTTTATTAAACTTATATTCTGTTACAATCTCAACTCCACCCTGTGCACTCAACTGCAGGGGTCCATACAAATAGATATGGACTCTTCTAGACCTCTAGGCACACAGCTACAGAGCCTCTTCCTACTACTGCGACCCAAGGCTCGGACTTACAGACTCAGAGCAAATATTGCATTCAAAAACCCATATCACTTAAGATCAATCCTCAACACTCCCTTCTACACTTAGAGCCTCACTCTATTTATACATTCCCATGGTCTGTGGACCATGGGTAGGCCGACACATTCTATAGTAAATTACAATATTTTTAGGGTGGACTACCCTAGACTCTCGCACACCACGTCTGCATTTTGTGGGGTCTTTACATTACATTGACCCAAAACTAGGCTTTAAGCCCCCAAATATCCACTATGGGGGGATCCGCAACCCAACATGAGCAGATTCTTTACCTCTGTTGTCACACAGCGCAGTGATCTAACCATCATGTTGCAATTAAGCGTGGTTACTTTGTGCAACTGATTCTGCCATCGTTCTATTTCTTCGTCTGAATCCGAAGTGTAGGAGTGTTCTTGCTCCGACGAAATCTTTCCATCTGTTGTTGGATTCACCCAATCCTATTCTCGTGTGGTTATCTTGTAGATACAGTCAAGATCATCATCACTATCATCATCGTGCACCAGTTCAATGTGTCCCGCTCCTTTGGTTAGATCTAGCAGTAGTACTAAGTGTAGTGTCTTTTCCTCAAAAATCATTTTGTGCTTCTTACAATTTATGACTCCGTTCATATTAGTGGCCCAGTCTATTCCTAGTAGAACAGGATAGGGATTGTTGTCATCAATAATCTCTATCACTTCAAAATCCTCTAGTGCACTCGCACCTTCAATATACACCTTTACTCCTTGTAATCTTCCCATCAGTAAGATCTTTTGTTGGTTCTCCATTCGTAATTGAATAGGAGACCATTGTAGTGTGGGTCTGCCCATGCATTCCCATGTTTGTTTTGACAGTACATACACGTATGATCCGAGATCTATAATTACCGGATCCATTTCATACTCTCCAATTTGTGCAGTCAATCTCATTTCCCTTAATGTGTGCAATGCATGTTTTCCAATTTTTTGGACCATGCACGGTTCTCCTGACCCCATGCACCTAGTGATAAGTTCCTGTAGTCCTTTTACAGCCTTGCTATCGCAGAGCAGTTTTATGCATGTCTCTAAAAAGGTAGTGAACATTGAAGGATCCATCCCTAGTTCTAGTTGATCCTTACTACCTGAAGTGGAGGCCTCCATGAAGCTCTTCTTAGCTTCCATAAATGTCTCCTTCACGCGTTCTAATGAAATTCAGGTTCATTTATAGGAGCCTTGCAAACCCATGCACTTTCTTTTGACTGCTTACCTTTATCATCGCTAATGGTGATACCACTTCTGAGCACTATGTTTACATTCAGGTCTTCTTCGCGCGACTCAGACCTCATCATTTACAAATTCTGAGTTGGAGGAGGTTGGAGTACCCATTTTCAGGTAGTCTCGCTATCAATGTAGGGCAGTCTTCTGCCTCATGATCAAACTAAGTACAGTACAAACATGATGTCCTTGTTGTATTTGTACAATCACGGGCATAGTGTCTTGGCCGTTCGCAATTGTAACAAATTAGTTGTTCACGACCCCTTCTTGGTCCCATTCCACTTGGACCTCGTCCACGCCCCTGAAATCTAGCATACGCCATTCCTGCATTTGGCTCGAGGGCTCACATTTCAATCTGTACCCTGTAGGTAGGAGTCTGAACCATCATTAGTTCGTAGCTTCTGCAGGTGCGTTCATCATGGCTTACCGACCTACAGAAATTACAAAACAATTCTTGGGATGTCTGTGTATACTTCTACAATAGATGACAATTAACTGTAGTGTGTTTTCCTCCTATCTGAAAGATCACGCACCATAGTGCAGGTGCTGTGCTTAGTCCTACTTGTGCCTCGAGTCTTAACAGCATCAACCCTCCTCCCACCAAGTAATTCGTGAAAACTAGACAGTGGTCCTTGTCATGCCCCTAGCCTTTGCATTTTATGTACCATACCTCCTCGCATGCCTCTGGCCGAGGTGTCCTGTCCTGTTTCAAATTCTGCATTTCCAGACACAAATTTTTTAGTTGCACGTGGATTTGTTGGACTCCTAGACCAGGATCTTTTATAGCCATCTCATGCAATCTCATTTCCATATCCAAAGCTTCGGCTTGGGTGGAAAGCTTTTGTTGTGGCAGCGTCGTCCTTAAATGTAGTGTTAGTGATGCTACAAACCACACGTGGTGTTTCCCATCCATCAAAGTCATGTTTGCTTCATGAATCATACTCTTCAGTCTCTAGTCCAGATCCCAGGGGGTCTCGCTCGGGAGCATCCGAATCTCCTTAAACCCGATAACTTATTGTGTCTCTGACTTCGGCTTGCTAAATTCCCTATTCAGTTTGGTCTGGATTTCTACGATTCCAGTGTTTGGATGGTCATTAGAATGCTTAATGTACCATGTTAATGCGCAATCCTGTTGTTAGCCTCCTGCTGCAGCAGGTTACTCATATTTCATGATTGACATTTTTACAGACCAAATATGTCATACTTTGCATGCTGCAATGCTCCATATTTGCTAAACAGTCACCAAGCAAAGAAGGCTACTCTGAGTTCATCTAACTGCTTTCCAAATTTTGAGAAGTTATCCCAGTTTTGTACAATTTTCAGCTAAAGGGAGGTCCAAACAGTTTAATCTTGGTCTCCCTACGTTTCAATTTCCTGTTTTAGAATATAGAGGATGAAAATCTGTCCAAACAGCTTAATCTTGGCAGATTCTTAGATAGGTAGAGAATCAAAGAGCCCAACTGCTTAAATCTGGGCCCTTGGAAGAAAAAAAAGGGTAGTAGGTAGATTAGAA
>APFE031226679.1:0-13624 GCA_000404065.3 Pinus taeda
ATGTTTTAAATTCATTCTGATAATCACACTCTTAATTGGATGGGACAATGGACAATTACATGGTTAAAAGGTATCCCCGTCGAGACTATAAACGTTTGCTGGCAGCAGAGGCTCTACCTATGACAGGCGAGTTTACTATAAAAGCTGATTTGGAGAGACTTTTCTATTTTTACTATTAATAAACCAATCAAGGCTTATTTGAAACTTTAAATGTATCAATCTTAAATTAGCAAAAGGAGGAAGTTATCAAAATTATTTCTGTAATCTTCAGAATACTTAGATACCTAGTTATATCAGAACTTTCCTTTATGGTTGGAGCTCTATTTCAAAAAAGTTTTAAAGTATTTCTGATTTCTCCAGAGATAACTGGTTCTTCCAGTGAATCGCCAATTGTTGTGCTTTGCAAACAATCCTCCATTTCATATTATTTTTATTTACAAAAACATAAAAAATATGAAATAGGTCCCTTTAAAAAAAATAAAATTGATGTCAAAACTCTTACTTTGTAAAAACCCGACAAATCAATGGAGCGCTTTATAAAATGATCCTTAAAAGCAATATCTCTTTAAAAAATGGAAATAAAGCATATATGTGTTTATTGCGATAAAGCGATCGCAAGATCGCATATCGCAATAACATAAAGGATGCACCAAACAACCAAAAGGTTTCCCCCGATGCGATAAAGCTATCGGCGATATCGCAATCGGCAATCCCCTTTATATTGCAAGCATTGCGCACATGCCTTTCGCCGATGCGATATCGCAATCGGCAATCGGCGGCTCCCCCCGTTTCATCCTAAACGCGCATATGCCTTTCGCCGATGCGATATCGCAATCGGCGATCGGCAATATTCAAAACATTGTTAAAACTAGCCATGCGCCCCCGCCCGATGCGATGCGATAAGGCACGTTTCTCAACAAAAAATCGTTAAAGTGATTGGAAAGCCCGATTTAATGACAGTTAAGGCATAATCATTCCCGCTCAGCCGCCAGTACGCCCATTGCATGACTTGAGAGATCTTTCGACCAAATATTGGAATAATGAGCATTTATAAGGTGGCAGGTCCTATACGGTCCCTTAACGAATTGACGGAGGCTTTAGAGCAACTAAAAGCGGCGAATGAGCAACTATTGAAGACCAAAGATGAGCATATCGCCAAGATTACAGCACAGCTGGATAATATTAAAGGAGACTCGCAGATAATGGAATTTAGAAAAGAGGCAATGTTAATCAACAATGCGCTTATAGCGCAAGTTAAACTATTGGCTCAATACCTCTCTCAAGCAGAACCACTATGCGAGTTAACTACAACTGTAAATGAACAGGTAGAAAAAGCAAGAGATGAATTGAATCAAGCCGATGAAGCTATCACAGCACACCTTGAATGGCAAGATTCAAAGTCGGGAAAAGACTCCAATTTGCCAAGAATACTTGAGGTTCATAAGAACATATTATTCACAGAGTGGCATACACAGGTATTGAAGGCAGAAAGGGTAGCTTCGAGGTGCACATTGACTTCTAACAATTTGATTGATCTAGTTAATGATACACTCTACTTAGCAAACATTGTTTCCCAGTGTACACCCGGAAAGGTAACTACAACAAATACATTGGAACAAACATGTTACCCAGAGTTAGAAAACAGAGGAAGGTTAATCGTCGGGGTTAACAGTTTAAGCATAGAAACATCTTGGCATTCCTTATCAAACCTCATGAGCAAAGAGCCGCCCTCAAATGCTTAACCGATGCCGTTCAATGCATGATCCCCGACATCCAAGATGCCACCTTTGCCGCCCAGCTCAGTTCACGGATCAACAAACCTCCTGAGGTTGAGCCAATGCTTGCCATCAATCAACTAAGGTTTAAAGATAAACAGCTGACAGAATGAGTCATCTCCCAGCTCCTCAGATCGCCAGCAGAAATAGCAACTAGAAGTTATTGATATCAGCATAGTTAGCAATTCTGTTTTGTAGATATTTAGATTAGCATAGTATTTATAGACCCTTTCATGTTTTTAGAAAGGGTCGTAAGATTTTGTAATAGACTTAACAGACTGAAGTTTACACTATTGTGCTTCAGGCTTTATTCTTTTATGAAACTCGATCGGTTGCTTTTACTTTAATGGTGAAATTTCTTGATTCAATTGTGCACTACTGTCATTGATTGAGGAATGTTTATGCGTTGATGGAAAAGCCACACATAGAGATTGATATCTGGGATTGGTCTACAGCTCAAATGGTACTTCTATCTTTGTCTGAAGTCATTCTGTGTATGTGAATTGTTATGTGATTATCTTGCTATCATTGATTGTATGCATGCGCTATAACAAGCAAATCGTATTCATTCCACTATTGGATGTTTATGGGATATGCTTTTACTTTCAATCATGTATATGTTAGTGATATAAATGTGTAAAGTGTAGTAATATCGCTTTAATCGCTGCGCTTAACTATTTAAGTTCAGCAATCTTAAATAATTTAATATCTATGTCTTAAGGATGCAGTCATCTATATGTTTGTATTTTTGGGATATAGAGCATCAAAAGCTACGCTTTAGAGCTCAAATAGACTCCCGAGATAGTTTTATTCACTTATATTTCTGTCAATAGTTGTAGTCTTCCGCCTATCACTAGTGCTATCTACAAAGTATTCACTCATCCCACTTATCTATTTCTGGAAAACTGGTCCCATTATCCCCAGTCGGAGCCACTATCCCAAACGGAAAAGGAGCTGCACTAAGGTCCGGACTGGGTGGTTTCCCCAATGTTGGTGCAGCGATTTTCGAGGCATCAACACTAACCAAGGGCCACGTTGAGGTGGTTAAGATTATTTAAATTGTCACCCATCTAACCAATGGGTGAGGAGACTTAGGTGTGTGTGATCTTTACTTAATAACGAACTAGCCTGCCATGGAATTGTTTATGGTGAATCAATCTCCCCTAAGTATTGGATGCAGGTGTTCTACCACTTGGTCACTGAGGATCAAGTTGGGTGAAGGTCAATCATTAGACATAGAGTGTGTGATCTTTACCAAGGTCATTTATGACTTACATGGACTTGGTTGTGTTAAATTGATCTCCCCTATTGTCATGTGGATCATTCTTATTCCATTATGGATTGAGTCATCAATTGTTCAACCGAGATGAGATGGGATGAGATGAGATTTTTTTACATTGATACATGTACATCTGAGATTAGACTTTTGATGCAGATGTAAATTCTCCCCTAATTGAGTGGGAGTGTTGAGAAATGGAACCTATGATCTAAATTTTACCTTTAAAATTGATGGAGAAAAACTTAATTTTTGACCCTTGACCAAGTAAAATGCAAAAAGTCAAGTTGACCTCATAAGAGAAATTGACCCTTCAAGGACACATGTAAATAGACCTTATGTTGGAGCTCATTTTCTCATCCATCACATTAAAACAATTTCACATCTCTGAAATTGCAGAAGATACTTCACACATGCAAACAAAGAGGAGATTTGTTTAACCTGCGTTGACTTTATGTTTTGGGACTGTTTTGATTGGCGTTGACTTTTTTGATTGGGCCATCTTTTTCTGCTTTGGTGGAGCTATTGGAGGGATTTTTTGACCACATTTATTATAGGGTTGACCAAATTGTTTTTGTAACTTTGACTATGCTTGACCATAGGTTTGAAGCTATGGTTTACTGCAGGTTGACTGTGGAAGTTGACCGAATTGCTGATAGAATTTGTGGACTAATTTGATTGGGTTTGAATGAGGAAGGAAGGTCGAATTCAAAGCTAGTTTGGCAGAACTTTTATGAGCAACTAGATCGTTGACTTTGATTGGTTAGCATAGACTGTTCACTGTTGTTGATTGTAATTTCACAGGGAATTTTTTTTCATACTAGTACCTTTGACCATATTTGACTTTTTGTCTCATTGTTGACTTGTATTGGATAAGTTGATTTGGTAGGTCAAGGATTTAACCTTAACTAGTTGATTTATGTACAAATTGGACTATGTATAGCTTGTTAAACATTGATTGACTAATATAAGAAGAAGAATTGATTAAAGGGTTTTCCCCCTTATGGGGTTTTTCCATGGTATTCGACCAAATCTTTGTGTCTCATTGTGATTGGCTGTATTCTATCATGCATTTATTGTTTATTGTTCAATCTATAATTTCTCTACTACTATTGGGGTGACTGGAATTGAAGGGTTTTTTTAAAGTGATTATAATAGCATATAACATAGTAAAAATTAACATTGCTTCATGTACTAGTCTTCTCAATACCTCAACGGGTAGAATTTTCCATGCATTGCTTTCACAAAGTTGCCTCACATAGTAATGGGTCCACCACTTATTAGTTGCAAGCCTACCACAAAGCCTTTGTATTCAATGATATTTTAATGGTCATAAACTGTCTTCTCTACATACTGAAGTCATCAATATCAAAATATCTCTAGAGGGAACAAAGCCATTTATTAAGTGATTTAGCATCAATTGTTCCTTCAAATATAGGAGCATCATAATCAATATTCACATTGAATGAATTTCTATTTCCAAATGGGTTTAATAAAGTAGTGTTTTTTAGCATGACATAGGGCATGATTTTATTGACGTTTTGTAAACTAATTGTAAATTTCCTTGTGTTGATTATAAAAGGCTTCATCACTCATTGACATTGAAATGCTTGAAATAGGTAAATATCGTTCGCATAACTCATATTAGCCGCCACTTTAGATCAAATTTGCTAGGATTTAACTCAACCCCATGTTTCTAGTACTCAAATTTGGTCCAGATTGGCATTCAAGTTGAGCAAGTCTACTAAATCTAGTCCAGAACATTTACAAGGACACGTGAAACAATGGGCACAAAGGCAAAGTATCTATGCTTTGATTCTATGGTGTATTGAACAATTTTGGTCAAGTAGTCCTTCAATCTATGTGATATTGGTCAAACTACAATATGACTTGGGTCATTGTAAAACAAGGCAAACTTTTGTTACGATGTCATTGTGCAACACAGAGTTATGATAGTGAATTTTTCAAGGCCAAAAAATATTAATGGAAAGAGCACAATAATTATTTGGAGAAGTGTTATACTTAATTTCTTTGCCTAAGCAAGAAGTATCGTGGAAGAAAAAACCAAACAAACTACACAATTTGTAGTATTAAGAATGAACACTAAACCAAAACTATGCACAATTTGCATGATAGCTTAAAATAATTAAGAGATGATATTTAAAATTATATATGTAAATAAATTAGCAATAACTTTGCAACCCATTGAACAACCATCACATAATGCAAACTTCAAGCATGTAAGAGATTGCCCAATCTATATAGCTTATCATTGATACAAAACTTGTACAATGTGAGTAGCGATTGCAACACTTTATCGAAGTCTTGTTTACTCAATTAAAGTATGCAATTAAATGTGGAGATAATCTTATAAGGATACAAATAGAAAAGGTTGTGATATATATTCTCCTACCAATATATGATCCGTAAATTTTTGTGAATATTCCACTGGATACTTCGTCACAATAGATCTCATAAAGAAAATTGTTGAATTCTAAATTCTATACCATGAGGGTTAATTTTTACTTATATTTTTGGAATTATTAAATTTGTGTTTACTATTTATGTGTGCAAAATATAAATATGCAAAAAATAGAGAAAAAAATAGAACAATCACTCACAAAACCACAATAACACAAGATATGACCTCAGAAATGCATTCGGGAGAAAACTGAGCTAGAAGGTGAGGTTACTTTTCTCCCTCTTTGTCTGAATGGAAATGGAAGCAAGTACAAAGGAGTGATACCTATGGTTCGTGAGATGATACAAAATAAAAAAATCTTTATGTTCTTTCTTTATACCCACTCTTAGCTACTCTACTCATTTATGGAACAAAATGCACTCCAATAGAATGGGACACCTTTTCGTTCTACTGGCCTAGTTATAACACAACTCGATAGCCAACTTGTTACAAAATCGAAAAGGTATAAAGATTTTATTATGATGATAATTACTTGTGATACTATTATGTTCTTGTTAACTTATTTATGTTCTTCCTTTATATTCTTCTCATCAAGAAATTATCAAAGAAAAAACATGAAGATCATGGACACCAGATGTAGGTACTCATTGAGGGCTAAAACCCCTATATAGGGGAAAACTTAATCAAATAACTCTTCCTTTAGTAGATTCAAAATGAGATATACCAAAAAACCTTCCTCCTCCACCAATCTAGCCTTTCAAGATGATTTAGTAGTCTCTTCTTATCCAACAACTTCAGCCCAACAACAATCGAGAAATTTGACTTCCCAACTACAGAATTTCGACCCCAACTTCAGAATTTCGGCCTCCCTAGCTATTGCAGAATTTTGGTCCCTCCAATAGCTTCACACACACATGTGTGTGTGTGTGTGTGTGTGAGAGAGAGAGAGAGAGAGAGAGAGAGATAATTTCTACTTCTTATTTTTGAGAGAGATCTCCTTCTTCGTTATCCCTTTCCTTTTCTTTCCTTGAAATTCAAACTTTTTCCTGGTCCCAAAAGTTGCAGATCAAACTTGCGTGTGTGAGTGACAAATAAGGTCGAGTTGTTGCCTTTATATAGGAGTTTTTACCTCTCTATTTAGGCGTATTTGTCCAGTTTGAGGCTGACTTAGTGGAGGAGGCGTAATTGACCTGTTTTACAATAAAATAATTTTCTTCTTTGACAAATAAAGACCATGAATGGTCTTTTATAATATGACATGGATAAGGACACTTGACATAAACCATAGAAGCCTTCAATGGAGGCTTTGACATAAAATAAATTGACCCAAGCATGAAATCCATGCTTTAATAAATCAATTTATTTTTCTTTCTTTTGACAAATATATTTCATTATGACTCAAGTACAATTATGAAGACCGACACTAGTTACATTCTTCAAAACTCCCTCTTAACTAGGGAGGTAATCATAATTACATATATATAAAGGTACATGGAATATCTCAAAATGAACTACGAAGAGTTCTAGCAGACTCAACGCTGTGGAATAGATACCTGACCAATGTATTCTATCTAGGTGGGTCCAATATGACTCAAGCTTTCATCCACTCTAGGTACCATCAGGCTTACTAGCTAACCATCAACCCAGTGATCTAGGTTCATATCCAAGATTAGAGATCCATGATCAATGCCACCCTCCCTATTCGGGATCTAAACATCAACACATAGGCCACCCTTCCTATTCGGGATTTAAACATCAACACATAGGCCGACCAATTTTCCTCCCAAGCATCCACCATTAGATGCTTCAACTCTTCCTATCAAACTAGATATATCCATTTGTCCAATTGAGCTTCCAAAGTGTTCAACCTTCTTATGGAGAGATTTTCATGTATAAACAAAAAACCCAATCAACAATAAAATTTTGAAATATAAGTAAACACAAAACTTCGAGATCCTCTTGATGCTACTATCATCTAGTTATCCATATACAATTTGTCAGAATTTTTCTTCTTTCACTTCTTCAACAGCACCAAATACATCTTCAGAATTCCTCAAGTCTTTTGTTCGCAACTTCATAAATGTTTATCAATAGTAATTTCATTCATTTGGTTTCATTCTTACTTTAAGGAATTCATTGTCATAATATGCCCTCTCTCTTAACTGAGGAGATATACCCTTTCTTCTATCTTGGCTCCCTCTATTTTATTATCAAAATTGAACGTCATCATCTCCTAGAATATCAATTTCTACTAGGGCTTTGCTACATACCCTAGAATTCATTAACTAAAACATGAGCATCAATGCATATACATATCTAGGATTCATTTCACATCAATATCTATTACGTAAACCTAGGACACAAACACCAATACATCAAATTCAAACAAACAATAATTTTTCTCCAAGCTAGTGTTTTGATCAGATGAATACACCTAGGGTTTCACTCCTAGGATCTTACTATAGTCATTACAATTGTTTTGCAAAACCCTTTTAGACACTAACAACAAACCCTAAAGGACTACGGTTTCTATAATATCAAAACCCTAAACATCAATAGAATAGGAATTCTAGATTTCATCAACAACCCTATGTGGACTAGGGTTTCATAATCAATATTGACATGCCCTTAGCAACAAGAGGCTATGGTTTTGTAGTGAACCCGAAAGGTATGGTTACACAAGAATGATCAAATAATATCATGAGGGTAGATTCAATCTAATGATTAATCACCCTAACAAGAATCTTTGTGATTCAAAACCCTAGACATAACTATTTCAATAATGTAAATAAAATTTCAAAAGAAGAATGATTGTACCTTTTACATGAAGAGAAATTTATAACAAAGCTTATAGTCTAAGACATACCTTGATTTGTTCCTTAAAAAACCTTGTAGGACATCAATTCTTAAAGGGAAGAACTTCTTCCATGCTTCAAGTCTATCCTTTGAAGTCTCCTCCATAACCCTTGAACATTCAACAAGCTTTCCTAACCAAGGAAAACATAAAGAGAAAGGTTATTAGCATACAATACAATCAAGTCTTGATGTGAGGAGGAAACCATACATGAAAAAATGAAACAAAGAATAGGATACTTTTCTTTTGGTAAAATGGTGGAGGCTCCCTCTTAACCCAATCCTTCTGAGGGATACCTACAACCTTATCAAAATAATTTAAAAATTTTCTAACAAGACATGTTAGACCTATAAACTCTAGAAATAAAAACATAAATGAAAACAATTCAAAACTAAAAATAGAAGACAAAGAAAGATATATGAGATAGAGGACTTAGTAGTATAAGTCCTTTACTTTTGAGTCTTCGGTCTTATTCTTCTTAGGTGGAGCTTCATTGGTAACATTTTCTTGATCCCTATCTCTCTTCTTGTTCCTTGGATTCTCTAGAAATTGATTTTTGTAGTGACCCATCTTGTGACAATTGTAACATTCAATCTTGGATAGGTCAACCTTCTTCTTTGGTCCTTTCAACTTCTTGAAGGTTCCCTTCTTCTTGGGATGAGAAGAATAGGAATTAGAGATGTTTCCTTCTTTATACTCCTTCTTGTTGTTTACTAATGATACTCGAGTTTCTTCTTGACTACATGCATTCCACATATGCTCAAATGTTTGTATATCCTTCCAACTATTAAGTCCTGATGCAAAGGCACTCCAAGATTTTGGTAGTCCTAGAAGAGCAGTAATTATGAGTTCATTTTCTAGGACAACTTCATCTATTGCTTGGAGTTCATCTCTGATTCTAGATATCCTTATAAATTAGGATGACACAGTATCATATTTTGTCATATTAATAGTTCTTAATTCATTCTTAAGGCTTGCTATTTGACCAATGTTCTTGATGGTGAATAATTTGGAAAGAGCCTCATACATTTCTTAAGCGAAATCCATGTTGGATATGTGTGGGATGAGGTTTTCCTTTACTCCATCCACTATTAGGTTCATGGCCAATATTTTGGTTTCTCTTAACTTTGCTTTATTTTCTTCATCTGGAGGCTTCTTGACTTTATCTTGAATAAGATCCAAAAATTTGTTCTGTTCGAGGATGAGATCTATCTTATTTTTCCAGACCCTGTAGTTGGAGGCTCCTTCTAGTTTATTTCCTCCCTTCATTGAGGTTTACATAGTTCCTGTAGATAGTAGACTTATCTCCTTATATGATCCTTTTTCCTTAATGACCTTTCTTTGATCTCCTTTTCCTCAATAGGTCTTCAACCTACCGTTTTCCTTCTTCTTCATCTTAGCTCTGATACCATGCTAAAAATTTGGAAAGGCACACAAATTTTCTTATGGTGATAATTACTTGTGATATTATTATGTTCTTATTAAATTCTTTATGTTCTTCCTTTATCTTCTTCTCACAATCAATTATCAAAGAAAAAACATGAAGATCATGGACACCAGATATAGGCACTCAGCCAAGGCTAAAACCCCTATATACGGGAAAACCCAGTCAAAGAACTCTTCCTTCCATAGATTCAAAATGAGATAGACCAAAAAATTAGACCAACAAACCTTCCTCCTGCACTAAGTCAACCTTTCAAGATGATTTAGTAGTCTCTTCTTATGTAGCAGCTTCAACCCAACAACAATCCAAAAATTCTACTTCCCATCTACAAAATTCGACCCCAACTTCAAAATTTTGGCCTCCCTAGATACTGCAGAATTTCAGCTCCTCCAGTAGCTTCACACATGTGAGAGGGAGACAGAGAATTGCGACTTCTTATGCTTGAGATAGATCTCCTTCTTCTTCGCTAGCCCTTTCCTCCTCTTTCCTTGAAATTCACACTTTTTTCCTCATGGACACCAGATGTAGGTACTCATCCAGGGCTCAAATCCCTATATAAGGGAAAACTTAGTCAAAGAACTCTTCCTTTAGTAGATTCAAAATGAGATAGACCAAGATCTTAGACCAAATGACCTTCCTCCTCCACGAATCCATCCTTTCAAGATGATTTAGTAGTCTCTTCTCATCCAACAACTTCAACCCAACAACAATCCAGAAATTTGACTTCCCAACTACAGAATTTTGACCCCAACTTTAGAATTTCGGCCTACCTAGCTATTGCAGAATTTCGGTCCCTCCAACAGCTTCACACGTGTGTGTGAGAGAGAGAGAGAGAAAGAGAGATCTCCTTCTTCTTTGTTATCCCTTTCCTCTTCTTTCCTTGAAATTCAAACTTTTTTCTGGTCCCATAAGTTGTAGATCGAACTTGTGTGTGTGAGTGACAAATGAGGTCAAGTTGTTGCCTTCATATAGGATTTTTTTCCCTCTGTTTAGGCAGATTTTTCCAGTTTGAGACTGACATGGTGGAGGAGGACCAATTGACCTGTTTTACAATAAAATAAATTTCTTCTTTGACAAATAAAGACCAAGAAGGGTCTTTTACAAGATGACATGGATAAGGACACTTGACACAAACCCTAAAAGACTTCAATGGAGGCTTTGACCTAAAAACAATTGACCCAAGCATGAAACCATGCTTTAATAAGTCAACTTATTTAATAATAAAATTTCTTTTTCTTTCTTTTGACAAATATATTTCATTATGACTAAAATACAATTATGAAGACTGACACTAGTTACATTCTTCAACACAACTAAGGGTTAAATTTGACCCATTTAACCCTCATATTGAGTTACAAATCTACGCCTCTATATTCTTACTCATCATGGGCATGTGACTAGCCCCTTTTTCCATGAGTAATGGGGCAAACATGGCATCCTCTCAGATCACGGTGAACAAAACAAGAAGGCCAACTTCTGGGTGGCATAAATTTTGCACACAAAATTTATTTGAAATATTTCTTATGCCATTGAAAAGGTATTTGATGTAGAATAACACCAATGGGTCTAGCACAAGTAAGAATTTTGGACCCGAGAAAAACTTTAGACCTCATACTACCACTCAAAATTTTAAAACTCCAATTTTTCAAACTAGGACTCGACATTAAAGATGGTCTTATGAGTTGATTCCTCCAATTTTCTCACTCTCAAAGCATCAAGATGGATGAAAAATAATATAATTATCCAATCTGAATCATATCTCCCCATTTTGGGAGGCCTTTGGTCCCCAAAATATTTTATTGTGCAAGGTGAGGACATTTTTCCTCTACCTTCACCCTGGAGTACCATTTAGCCTTGCTTGGAAGTTGTCTTTCCAACCCAATATATCAACTGTCATGTTGCCCATTTTCTTGTAGCTTTGGACCTCTACTACAAAAATATATCCTTTTTTCAACTTTGTGGAAGCATCTGGTGCTAAATTCCTTATAAAAGGTAGGACTTGTTCCTCTTCTTGATCCAACATGGAAGGCTCTTAGAGTTTAAAATTTTCTACATTCATCACTGAGTAAATGCAAATGTATGGGGGCGGGTTGTGTCAATAAGAGTTATCTCCTACCTTTTCCAATACTTCGAAGGGACCATATCACAAAGCTTTGATTTTCTTACCAATACCTTATGCCTCCCCATGTTCAACTATAACCATACTTTATCCCCCACTCTAAATGAATTTTCTATTTGGTGTTGCTCATGTATCACCTTGTATTTTCCTTGTGACCTCTACAACATCTCTTGTACCTGTAGATGGCTCTGCCTGATCTTCTCCACAATTTTTTCTTCCTTTAAAAAGTCTCATATAACATTCTCCTTCACTCTTCGTTGTTCATGTGCAATATCCGAAGGTGAAGGTGATAAATATCCAAAACAAGTTTCAAATGGGGACTAATACCAATAGAAGTGTGAATCACTATGTTATGAGTGTTATATATATACCATATTTTCATCCCATCCTCGGATGCTTCTAATTGTAACCCCTAAAAAAATGAACCAAAGTCCCATTGACTACTTTTGTTTTCCCATCTATGCATGCATGGAATTTTGTAGACCTCTTTAACTTCATGTCCATCTTCTCCCATGATGTATTCAAAAATGGACTGGGAAATCTTGTGTCCCTGCATGAAACAATTCTCCTTGGAATTCCAAAGTGCACCGAGACATGTTCAAAGAAAAAATTTGTTGTTTCTTTCCTGTTTATGGTCCTTTTATAGGGCATGAGAATGCACATCTTATTGACCCTGTCAACTACCACAAAAAAGTAGTCATGTCCCTTTCAGGTTGTTGGTTAACCTCCCACAAAGTCCATGGAAATTCTTTCCCAATGATGAATGGATACAAGTAAGGGATGGTATGGACCTTGTTTCATGTTATTAGGCTTGATGATAAGCAAAACATACATCCTCTTATGAACCTAACCACATCTTCTTACATACTCTGTGTCGATCACTGTCTTTCCTACACCAAAAAATATACCCTAGAAACTTGGAGGTGTGAGCCTCTCTAATCAATTATAGTGGCTCACCTTTAGGAACACATAACTTGTCCAACCTATAGAGTAACCCATTCTAGATATGGTATTCAATTGCGTTGTCACTGTCATGCAGATGACTCTAGCTCTGAAATTGTTGAAACACCTCCATTAAATCCTCATCCTTTATGTATACCTTTCTACGTGCATCAAGGGTGAAAGGATCCATGAGCATCAGAGTTTCCAAAGGTGTGTTATTTGGTCTGGGCGGCTTTGAAAGCATGTTGGTCAACTCATTTTTGCTTCCCTTATTGTACTTGATTACTAAAAGAAACTGTTGTAAAAATCCCACCCACTTGTAATGTTTGGGATGTTGTAACTTACTCTTAGCTTGCAGGTATTGTAGTGGCTAGTGATCTATGTGAATTAATATCTTCTTTCCCATCAAATAGTGTTTCCACTTTTTCATAATGTGTAGCACAACATAGAGCTCCTTGTCATAGGTAAGGTAGTCGAGAGCTACCCAATCAAATACTTTAGAATGATAGCATACATCTCTTCCTCCCTGCATCAACACTGCTCACATAACATACCCACTCGCATCTCTCTCCACTTCAAAGTGCTATTGCAAGTTCGATAATGTAAAAACAAGTGCATGATTTACTTTTTTCTTTAACTCCTTAAAGGCCTTATCATTAACCCTTTCCCCAATGGAAACTCTTGTTTCTCATTGTTATGGCATCAAGTGGTGATGCTACTAGTGAAAATGAGGCTATGAATTTCGAGTGATATTTTGTTGCCCCAACAAAAATCCTTACCTCAGAAATAATG
>APFE031226679.1:17267-66394 GCA_000404065.3 Pinus taeda
ACATGATTTAAAAAAAAAAAAAAAAAATCGGTCAAAACGGAGTCCGGATGAAGGAGATATCGCTGATTTAAAAATCAGTGGAGTTGCAGATAATTTTTCAGGGCAGCGAGTTTGCGGCGCAGATCTAGATGTCCTGGGGCAATATCTGCAAAATATAATTGTAGATCTAGAATCTTTGTGGAAAAATACCCAAATTCAAAAAAAAAATCAGTTGAATCGGAGTCCGGATGAGGGAGATATCGCTGATTTACAATCAGCTCTTTTTTCAGAAATTTTGGGTGACGGCGGGAGAGTAGCAGTGCAGATGGGATCTCCAGGATTTCTATCACAAGGGTAGATGCAAAATGGTTGTTCCATTTCCAAAAACAGGTTATAATAGAGATTCTAAGCAATATTTCCAAACCATTCATGGCTTCTAGCAAGGCATTTTTTACAGGGAATGATAATGGTACTACTATTGAAGAATTAATAAAGGGACTAAAGCTTATATATGGGACACCTTGGAGGGATTCAATGTGGTTTAATTTAAAAGATGAGGCTGCCAAATGGTGGAATTCACTTGACCACAAGCAATTGACCAAACCTTCAGATGAAGAATTTGAAAAATTACTTTTAGACAGATGGTCTCATGCCAGAAAACAAGATAAGGAGAAACATGTGGGTCTATTTCCTACTGGTATATCCTTATTGCAGGTTCATGGGTTGATTCAGAATGAGAAGATCGTTGTGTCTATAAATCCTAGTTGCAAGCATAATTTTATCAGTGTTAATTTGGCAAAAAAATTTCAAGTCCCAGCAAAACAAATTCAACATACACAGGTTGATAATGAGGATGTTCAAGTGTACAAGGATTTGAAGATTTCTATGGATAAATATGTGTTGCATGGTGATTTTTATGCTTTAGAGATGAATAATATGGATGTTGTTTTGGGATATCCTTGGATGGAATCCGTGGGTACTATCAATATTAATGTACAGAGGAAATTCCTGAAGCTATGGTATAAAAAGAAGAAAATTACATTACAGGATATTTCCATCCGTAAACAGGTAGAGCACATGGAGGCGGAAGCAGAAACTGTTCAAGGGACTGACATATCAGATGATGAGCCTTTGATGATCGACAATCAAACACAAACAGAGGATGCAGAAGAAAAGGTTACAGGTGATGATACATCAGAGGAGGGCTCAGTGGTTGAAGTCATCTTGAAAAAGAAGACACCACAACGGGCACCACAGCAGGGTGAAGTCAAGCAAAAGCCATCGTGGGTTAAAACTTCAACATATCATCACCCACATCACCCCGCAAGACAACCATCAAGATGGAAACCAAGTAGTCACAGGACAGATACAAAGGAGAGACGATCCACCTACTACACATCAACACAGAAGAGCTGCCACGGTCAACTTCCATCTCAAGCGAGCGAGGCACCAGCGAGATCGAGGGTTCACCTTTCTCTTGGATGGCTAGATGCGCATGCATGGTATCAATGGACTACTCTTTTGAGTAGATATTATTATTTATGTTCTTCCCATTTTTCGGGGACGAAACATGCTAAGGAGGGTGGAATGTTATATACCTGAGGGGGTGATATGGGGTACAAAGGGAGGTACCCAAGATAATAATGTAATAATGGGACGGGCCATAGTAATAAATAAGGTGGTTAACCCATATCATGTAAGGGACCACAAGTAGTTAGTAATAATGTATTGGGCCCATGGTATTAGTGGATGGTATGAGGGAACCATGGTAATGATCCATGGTATTGCATGTATGAGGCCTATATAGAGGCTAAAGACTCCACATGGAGAATGTCAAGAAATATTGTGAAGGATT
This sequence comes from Pinus taeda, assembly GCA_000404065.3. Taxonomy (NCBI): domain Eukaryota; kingdom Viridiplantae; phylum Streptophyta; class Pinopsida; order Pinales; family Pinaceae; genus Pinus; species Pinus taeda. Next base: position 19,102 of record APFE031226679.1, read on the forward strand.
ATTGTATGTACAAGCATATGGCTTGTGGAGTGTTCTCCTTCCTTAAGGAGTGAATGTATGGTGTTGCCCTACCTTAAGGGTTTTGATCAATAAAAAATCATTTCATATTATTTCTGGGTATATTTGCATTATCTTATATTTTCATATCAGATCTATAGTATTTCCGGGTTAGAGCTATAACAGAATGGGTCATCGGACCTTTGAAATCCCAAAATTGGTCGTTTTCTGTTAACACAGAGAAACACTGCAAAAACACGGAAAATCATCCAAAACACTGTTCATCGGATTTGAAATATTATGAATCTGCTTTATAACTCCTATCAGGTCCGCCTTTGTAGCGATATCACATCTCCACCATTGATCTGGGAGATCCAGATCCAACGGCTGTGGTCTATTTCGGCCGTCCCTTCCGTACGGAGGTTAACTGGCCGATGAGGGTGGTTTTCTCTCTCCTCAGCCTGGACACGTGGCAGCCAATGTACGGGCTCAGCCGGAGCCTGGCCCAAACCACTTATCACTTTGTTCCTCCAGAAATCCCACCTATTTCGTGGATTTCCTTCACATTTTGAAAATACGTAAAAACACTAAAAAATCCCGTAAAAATGGCTTTGGGCAGATTTGAATATTCATTTTCATTCCCAAACCCCTTCGGGTCCGGGTTTCATCGCATCGGCGCTTCCCTTTGTATTTCATTTAATAAACGAAATACACAGAAATACATTAATGATGGATCTCAAATCTTATAAAATAGCGTTTATATATCCATAAGGTCCGGCTAATCGCATCGCATATATATATGTGCATATAGCCCCGCTCCATTGTGTTTGTCAATTGCGATTCTGCAATGCAATGTGGGCTGTCGATCTGCGCGCTTGATCGACGATCCTCGTTGACTCCACCGATTTCCATCGCAAGTTCCATAGGGTCTCTGCTGATAACCTCCAATAGCCTTTGCCGATTGCGATTTACCAATCGGATCTGGACTGTTGATCGGCCAGATCCAACGGCTCCTGTGCATTCACTATTCAAGCCATCGATAGCTCTGTTTTCACTGTTTTCTTGTGTTTTTCACTTCCCGATAGTGTTTTCTGATGTTTCTAAGGGTTCTTCCCATGCGTTTGTTTTGATCTTTTAAACGATTTTTGAAGACTTAGAGACTTCTTGGATCCATTTTGGATCATGCCTTCCCATTGAAAAAGGCTTTTGGACCACCAAAATTTGGTTTTTAAGCATCAATCAAGTGAGGATACAACTCCCTCACTTGCCCATTTTCCATCCATCGTGCATTTCTTGGTTTTGAACCTTTGAGTCCAATTCTGAGGTACTCAATATCCCCTCTGCGCATAGTTCTCACCTTCCTGTTCAAAACTGTATCTTCCTACAACTCATTGAGATATTCAGGAAACAGATCATTAATGGAAGGCAATTGAATTTGCTCTTTAGGATCTTCAATCAATGAAGGTTCAAACAATCTTAAATTTTTTGCATTTACCACTGAATAGATGTGCATGTATGCTGGCAAATCAAGGTGGAAAGCGTTTTCACCAATTTTCTCAAGTATCTTGAAAGGCCCATACCTTATTGGCTTCAACTTCTTTCCTTCACCTTACATTCTATCCTTGTTGATATACAGCCAGACTTGATCACCAACTTGGAAGCTATGCTCCATCTGATGCTTATCATGCCTTGCCTTGTACTTGGCTTGGCTCTTTTCCAGCTATTCCTACATTGCCTGGCAAATTTCTTGGATTTGTTCAATGAACCTGGTTGCTTTGTCCACATCATTGTGCCCATCAACTGCTATGTCCTTTTCAAAGACAAAATCCAAAGGAGACCTTGGTGTAAAACCAAAACAAATCTCAAAAGGAGATCTCTGTGTAGAAGAGTGCTTAGCATGCTTGTAAGCATGTTGTACATAACACAAATGTTCATCCCAATGCTTGGGATGCTTGTTGCAATAACCCCTGAGCAACTGGATCATTGTCTTGTTGACCACCTCTATTTGACCATCTGTTTGTGAATGAAACGTTGTGCTCTTCTTTATTCTAGTGTCCATCAACTCCCATAGACCTGACCAAAACTTCCCAACAAATCGAGAATCTCAATCAGATACAATAGAAGTGGGTAACCCAAAATGAACCCATACATGCTTAAAGAAAAACTTCGATGTTTGTTCAGCTATAATCTGCTTGTTACAAGGTATTAAAATACACATTTTGTTGAACCTGTCCACAATAACATATAAATAGTCATGAACTTTTCTAGATTTTGGCAGTCCCCCAACAAAGTCCATGGAAACACTTTCCCAAGGATGAGAAGGAACTGGAAGTGGAGTGTACAAGCCTAGTTTTTTATTGCTGGGCTTGCTCTTAGCACACATGGTACACCCTTTAATATATCTAGAAATTGTTTCATGCTTTCTTGGCCAATAACAAAATCTTTGCAGCTGTGCAACTGTTTTACTTACACCAAAATGACCTGATATTATAGAAATATGTGCTTCTCGGATTATGTTAACTCTTTCAGTTTGAGGAATGCATAACTTTCCCAAATGATATAAGAGTTGGTCCTTAACATGATAATCCAATTCTTCTACTTGTTTGCCATGACTTAGAGTTGCATATACATCTTTAAAATCTATATCTTGAGCATATTGTTCAATGTAGCTTTCATGCAATACTGAGTTATGCTTAAGTATAGTAGATGCATTTATGATTGGTCTTGACAACATATCTGCGACTTTATTGTGTATGCCTTTCTTATACCTGATGACTAGATGAAACTGTTGTAGAAAACCCATCCACCTATAGTGTCTTGATTGCTGCAATTTAGTTTGTGAGTGTAAATATTGGAGTGGTTGATGATCAGTATGTATAACTGTTTCTTTGCCCAATAGGTAATGTTTCCACTTTTCACACTCTGTACTAATGCATACAGTTCTTTATCATATGTGGGATAATTAACTACTACAGAATTAAATGTCTCAGAATGGTAGCATATGGGTTTACCATGTTGCATCAACACTTCTCCCATGGCATAGTCACTGGCATCTGTTTCGATGTCAAATGGTCTTTGAAGATCTGGCAATGCTAGCATTGGTGCTGTACTATATTTTTCTTTCAAGGTGTCGAAGGCTTTTTGCTATTTTCCTCCCCACTAAAACACCTTGTTCAATCCTGTCAAAGCATGTAAGGGAGCTACAATTAAGGAAAAGTTAGCAATAAACTTTTTCCAATACTGTACTACTCCTGGGAAGCTTCTAACTTCTGTAGCAGATTTGGGTTTAGGCCAGTTCACAATGACTTCAACCTTAGAGGGATCTATCTTCAATTCACCGCCCCCTACAATATGACCCAAATAATTCAAATATGTTTTTCCAAATTCACATTTTTGATAACTTAACATAGAGATTTTCTTTTTTCAAAACATCTAGAGTCTACTTTACATGCTTCAAATGTTCTTCCCATGTTTTACTGAAAACAAGAATGTCATCTAAATATACAATTACAAAATCATCAATAAAATGCCTGAGTACAACATTCATAACTCTCATGAAAGTGGCAGGAGCATTAGTTAAGCCAAAAGGCATAACTAGCCATTCATACAGCCCTTGCTTTGTTTTGAAAGCAGCCTTCCATGCATCTTGTTCTGCTACTCTAACCTGATGGTAGCCACTACGCAAGTCCAACTTGGAAAAGTAAACAGCTTCTTTCAACTTCTCCAATAGATCATCAATGCGAGGAAGGGGATAATGATTCTTGATCATTATTTTAATCAGTGCTCTGTAATCAATGCACATCCTCCACGAACCATCTTTCTTTCTCACCAACACGATTGGAGATCCACATTGTGATGTGCTTGGCCTTATGAATCCTTTGTTGAAAAGCTCTTGTACTTGCTTCTTGATCTTTGCATTCTCTAAAGTGGATAACCTGTACATTCCGATGTTAGGCAATGGAGCATCTTGCTGCAAATTAATATCATGTATTATTTCCCTTTTGGGTGGCACACCTTTAGGTTCTTGAAATAGGATATCATATTCTGAAACAACTTTTTCTAAATCAGCTTGTTGTTTAGCATCACAGCCTTCAAATACATTGGTTTTATCAAGTTTCTTTTCCTTTACAACCATTAGTAAAAATTGCTTGCATGAGTTCGCAATTCTTTTCATCTGCCCTGAGTTAATGAGAGTGTAATTATTTTTGAGCTGATGAGCTCTTACAATATATTCTATTCCATATTTTGTGAGTTGATACTTATTTTCAGCTCTATAGAAAATGGCTTTTCTATCATACAAGTAAGGACTTCCTAAAAAATACCACATACATCCAAGGGAACTATATCTAACTCAACCTCAGTTACAAATGCTGACCTAAAAGCAAACCTAAGTTTACACTGTCTAGTCACTTGTAGCTTTGCTTTATCACATACCCAACCTAATGGATATGGCTTCTTGTGAGATGTGGTTAGTAGTCCCAATTTCTTTACAATTGCTTCAAAAATCAAGTTTACTTGTGAGCCCTGTAGCTTTGCTTTATCACATACCCAACCTAATGGATATGGCTTCTTGTGAGGTGTGGTTAGTAGTCCCAATTTCTTTACAATTGCTTCAAAAATCAAGTTTACTTGAGAGCCCATATCAAATAGAGTATCAATCTTTTGATGCTTGAAAATAACTCTAATATGAAAAATCTCATGCCTTTTCCTCTCATTTTCTTCATTATCGATAGATTGTGCAGAATTACTAGTAGATGCGTTAGAATTTTTACCTTTATACCTGTAGCTGTGACTGTTGTTTCATCACCCTAGTTTGACCCCAAATCTTTTTGAATATCAGTAGTAATCTTCTTCTTTTTACCATCAAACTTCTTGGGTTTTAGCTCTAGATGCAAAGACCAACAATGTACATCATCATGTCCATCCTTCTTGCAGTGAGTGCATGAAAGTTTGTCTTTCTGTACAGCGTTTGTCTTCCTCTCTTTCCATTTATGCTTCCTCTTTTCCTTGTTCTTTCTTGCAGTTGGTTTTGATGATCCCCCAATCTCTGGGTTCACATTCTTGCCTCTAGCCTCTAGATGTGTAGCTTGAATAGATACCTCATCTATGCTAGTAGGGTTAAACACCTGTGTGCCTCAAATAGCTGTGTAGACCACCTATATACTTCAGCAAAGTTTCAGGTGAGTCTAGAGAAATGCCTAGAATTAAAGATCTTTTTCTAAATTCCTAGGTATAGCTTTGTACACTTTTCCCCTTTAATTGGCGAAGAGTTTGCCAACTCATCATGGCTTGCTGCAAATAATCTAGTGGATAGAATTTTTTTTTAATGGCAGAGACAAATTCACTCCAAGTAGAAAGAATTTTACCATGCTTCTTCAAATCAGCTTGGGTCCTGCCTTCCCACCACACTAGGGCAGTTCCTCCAAGGAGAAGGTTGGCCAACTAAATCTTTCTCTTTTCTGAATCGATATTATGCACCCTGCAATATACATCAATCTATCTAATCCAGTTATCTAGCTTTTCTGCATTTAATTCTCCATCATATATTGGCAAATCAAATTTTACATCTAATTTAATCAAAGGGCTAGAGGGAGGTGTTGTTAGAGGAGGCTCTTTTCCTTTCCCTTTGCCTTCAAAATGGCCATCTAGAAGAGGCTCCCCTGTTCCTTTGTCTTGTTTGGAGGTTGAAGAATCTTCACTTCGACCTTTCCTAAATTCTCAAAACATCTCTTCTACCATGGCTCTCATGGTCATGAAACTATCCATGAGCTAAGAGTCTGATTCCAAGGGATTTTCTTCTGCCATTTTCCTCCTAGGATAGACTCTTCCTATTTTTGGGTTAGTCTCAACCAATTCTCCTTCTCCTAATTTGAGCCTTGACCTAGTTATCATTCATCAATCCTGCACAAGCTTGTCTAACCTTAGCAACCTAAAGCTCTAATACCACTTAGATAATGAGATATAAGACAATTATTAAGGTATTACAAACTCATGTGCATGGATTTGCCTATGTTACTTTTTGCAATGGATCGATAAGATTACAAAATACATAGACAATGAAGCAGTAAAAAGAAACATAATAGATAACACACATAAACACAAGGAGTTTAATAAGGAGTTCACCCCACACTCTTGGGCTACATCTCCTGGTCCAGTGTTCAGTGCTGACCTTTCTATGATGTCTTCAAACAGAGTTTTACAACAGTGAGCTCAATTTGAGCCTCACACAACAGATACCAAACAATAAGGCTTTACTTGGATCCCCCAAGTCTCTTTTGAGTACACAGACTCTCCTCACAGACTCTCTGTCTCTATTGCTCTGTCTCAACACTACCTTCAATACTGCCTGTCTTTATTTATGTCATCCTATGGCTTTTAAAGCCAATCTCCGCTGTCTGTTCATTCTCCTTCTCGGGCTCTTTGGCTTCTCGACCTCTATCCGCTCAGATCCCCCTCTGAGCGTTAGCAATCATTGCTAAATGCTTTCAGGGATGGTGGCCACCTGTACTGTAACGGAATGGGTCATCGGACCTTTGAAATCCCAAAATTGGTCGTTTTCTGTTAACACAGAGAAATGCTGCAAAAACACAGAAAATCCTCCAAAACACTGTTCATCGAATTTGAAATATTATGAATTTGCTTTATAACTCCTATCGGGTTCGCCTTTGTAGCGATATCACATCTCCGCCATTGATATGGGAGATCCAGATCCAACGGCTGTGGTCTATTTCGGTTGTCCCTTCCGTACGGAGGTTAACTGCCCGATGAGGGTGGTTTTATCTCTCCTCAGCCTGGACACGTGGCAACCAATGTATGGGCTCAGGCAGAGCTCGACCCAAACCACTTACCGCTTTGTTCCTTTCGAAATCCCCCCTGTTTTGTGGATTTCCTTTGCATTTTGAAAATACGTAAAAACCCTAAAAAATCTTGTAAAATGGCTTTGGGCAGATTTGAAATATTATTCATTTTCATTCCCAAACCCCTTCGGGTCTGGGTTTCATCGCATCAGCGCTTCCCTTTGTATTTCGTTTAATAAACGAAATACACAGAAATACATTAAAAATGCCAATTGACAGATTTGAAATCTTATAAAATAGCGTTTATATATCCATCAGGTCCGGCTAATCGCATCGCATATATATATGTGCATATAGCCCTGCTCCATTGTGTTTGCCAATTGCAATTATGCGATGCAACGTGGGCCATCGATCTGCGTGCTTGATCGACGGTCCTCGTTGACTCCGTCGATCACCATCGCAAGTTCCATATGGTCTCTGCCGATAATCTCCAATAGCCTTTGCCGATTGCGATTTGCTGATCAGATTTGGGCTGTTGATCAGCCAAATCCGACGGCTCTTGTGCATTCACTGTTCAAGCCGCCGATAGCTCTGTTTTCATTGTTTTCTTGTGTTTTTCACCTCCCGATAGTGTTTTCCGATGTTTCTAAGGGTTCTTCCCATGCGTTTGTTTTGACCTTTTAAATGATTTTTGAAGACATAGAGAGTTCTTGGATCCATTTTGGATCAATTTTGTTTATACACAAGTCATATCCAACATTTTGGATTTGAACAACATCACTTGCTTCTGCAAATGGTTGTGTAGACCCCCTAGACACTTGAGGAGTATGTATGGGTTCTTGGGAGAGATACCCAACATTATTTCCATATTCCTTAATTATCTGGTGTACTTCTATATAGTCAACCCCTATCTTTACCTGAAGTAATTCCATCAAATCCTTTGGTCCTCTACATACTTGATAGGGTAGAACTAGGAATTTATGAGAGTTTTAAAATCCTCCCACTTAAGTCACTAAAGGATTCCCCTCCAACCTTAGGGATTTCATATGGATTTCCCACTAGGTCAGGGCATGACCCTTTAGTTTCGAACAAGTGAATGAAATTTTATGTCCTTCATCTATGTGATAAACATTAAAATAGGCTTATAACTACTACAAGCACTGATTTAATTTCAAAATGTCAATCTCACCTTGATATGTCTTGATGTTGAACTTTTCTTCTATCTTGAACAAGGACTGTGAATGATTCATGACACTCAAATTGGGTTGTTCTATTTATAGTTCTACCCTAGACTGCTTCTTTGGTTCTTCTCAATCCCCCATATTTCCCTCTAATCTAACCTATTAGTCAGAACCTCTATCTTCTCCAATTCCAATCCTATTTTTTAGATCCACTATAAGGAGTTTCATATTGCGGCTAATTTATACAACCTACTCTTCCAACGTTGAGAACCTCTCCTCTATTCTAAATCCAGGGTTATTGGTAGATTCATCGACCATGGTTGGGGTTTTACAACATTCCTCTTAAACTAGTATGGATCCCCTGCAAATCCCCATAATGGACCCAAAGAAACATGGTTTGATACCAATATGATCTATAAATTGTCGCGGATATTCAATTAGATAGTTTGTCATAATAGCTCTGATAAAGAAAATAGTTGAACTCCAAAATCTATACTATGAGGGTTAATTTATCCTTAGATTATGGAATTATTAAGTTATTTTTTACTACATATGCATGCAAAAAATAAATATGCAAAAAGTATAAAATAGAACAACCATTCAAAAAACCGCAATAACACAAGATATGACCGAGGACACCCTTTTTGGAGAGAACCCAGCTAGAAGGTGAGGTTAATTTTCTCTCTCTTCTGAATGGAAATGGAAGCAAGTATGAGGGAGTGAGATCTCTGGCCCATGTGCTACTACAAAACACAAACCCTCTCTATTTGTTCTCTCCCTCTATCCACTCTCAACTATTATGCTCATCAGTGGAACAAAATGCACTCCAATAGAATGGAACCACTTTTCCTCCTAGTGGGTTGATTATGGAACACAATTCACTCCAATAGAATGGAACCACTTTTCCTCCTAGTGGGTTGATTATAACATATCCCAATAGTCAATTACAAGGTAAATTTAACCCATGCAACCCTTAATATGAGATACAATTCAACTCCTCTAGAGTATTTTTATCATGGTCATGTGGTTATCCCCTTTTCCATTAGTAATGGAGTTGATGTGGCATCCTCTCAAACCATAGTGGACAAAATATGTCAAGATCGTTTGTTTGAAAGTGGGCCACCCAATCCTAAAGACATGTATTTCATTGTGCAATTGGGTGCACATGCTTGTTTTTCCTTAGGCATACTTGGGAATGGATTATTGGATCACTCGGAAGAAGGAAGGGTTTTGACTGTATTCTTGTTCCCTCACCTTAAATGGGGAGTTAATCCTCAACCCTAGTCCCATGAGATCTCCCCTACTAGCTAATAGCTTCAGGATGGGCACTATTAGGGAAACCTTGATTTTGGAAGCGCAGTTTGGTTTTCCCAGTTCATATTTTTCACCACCCTTAACACATTACATGCCCTGTTTCGTCATCTTCCTCACTAGTTCCACATGACCACAGGGTCCATAAGGCTTTGGTACTCCCCCTCCCCTTGTCCACATATCTGGGTGGCCTAGAATGTTTCCCCAGAGATTGATGCAACTAAAAAAAAAAGATAAAATAATATCATGGCCAATACTATAAAATGTAAAAGGTGGTCATGAAAATAAAATCTAGCACGTGGGCAAAAGCCAAACATGAGCTCTACCCTTTTATCATTAAGGTCATCATTCTTGTTCCTAGGGCTCCTTGAGTGCTCCTTGCATCATTAAGGAACCCATGCATGTCCCAACCCCTGGTGGGCAACAAAATGCCCCACCTTAAAGGAGTAATCACTACTTTATCATACATAACATGCTCTCATCTCTTGGATCCCCGAGTAGTATAATAAAGAAAAATCAAGAAAAGGAAAAAGGAAAATGAAGAAGGGTGGAAAAACAAAGGCTGGGATAACTCATGCAAAATGCTTGCTCCCTCCTACATCTATATCCTAAAGTATATGGACATCCCCCATCATCATCACTATTGAACCCATGGAATTTGGCCTTGAGACCCCTATGTTCCAATCCACCTCATCATTATCTACATGACACCTACCACTTGAAAGATGTACCTTGTACATGTCTTTCCATTTACGGTATGGGAACACCTAATATGGTTGTTTATTAGCCACTCCTACCTAGGGAGGTAACAATATTACATGCTCAAAACCCCAAATTTAGAAGGGAATCCCATTATGAAGTCCCATTTGAGCACTTAACTAACAAGCTTGGTTCACTTAGATGCACTAGTGAATTATCATACCTAATAGTTAGGAGACGCATTGGATCTTATATGTGATTAGCAAGTATTTTCATCATGGGCTGGGAAACTTAACAAGGGGCTAAGCCCATAAGAGGATCATACTGACACTTGTATGGGATGCGTTGAGAGCAATGGGACTCCGTCATGTGATAGAGAAATATCTCATCTCATGGGCACCCTCAACAACTTCAATGGCTTGTTCATTGCCCCACATTATTCGTGAGATGATGCACTTAGACTAGCCTTGCCCCCCAGATGGCTTAGCAGTGTACACATGGTTTGACATTTTATCCAAGGCCCAGAGGAGGTTTGTTTCACCCTTGATACATAAAAGGGAAATATCCATCATCAATGCCCTCATTTGGAGCAATCTACAGGCTTATATTTCCCTAGGAGACCCATGAGACCAGTATTTGTGCCCCACACCCACTTGGGGACCCACATGATGACTTACATGGAAAATTAGGGTCCTCTCACTCATCATGGCACCTAGAGGACTCAACAAGGCCCTCCAATGGCCCTTTTTCATCGTTACATCATCATTTTGGCTCACTTATGGATGGATTTTTGATAACTCATGGTAGCTACTTGGTTGACTTATAACCAAGACTTGTTATTTTCGCATTATTTTACAACTTAGGGGGCTCATCGGGCTAAATTGAATTATAAGAGACTCATATGAATATAGATGAGTCTCATTTGTGATAACTCATCATCATCACTTGGATTATTCTCTTGTAAAAGAACTCACTTTTTCTTTGGAGACTATTGGATATTCTTAGATGCATTTTTACATTTGGAGCTGAAATTTTCGATCTTCTTTGGATATGTCTCATGATTTGTGGATGGATATATCATATTGTCATCTTGTAAGTGATTCTTGTTGAATATTTTCTTGGAATTATGTCTAATGTATGGAATTGTTACAACTAGGTTAATGTTATTGTGCCCTAATTGTGGGAAATCATTTTCGAAAAGGTTCTTGGCTAGAAATTACATATGTTACTCATTGTATGGAAAATGATGAATGTTCATAGTGGATGGAATTTTGTATTTCTTCCATAAAAATTCATATATATTGAGTGGGTAAATGTTAAAGGTTGGTTTCTAGGGCATCAATATTTATCCTCCTTAAGGACAGTTTTGGCCAATTTTAAATCATCTAAGACTCCATAGCCCAAAGGACTATGCACTAGTCTAAGAAGTTTGGTGATCAACTCCTCTCTTCTCCATATTTTCTCCTCCTAGAATTTAGTTCCCTAAAGGTAGAGCAAAAATCTAGCACTTGTAGCAAAATTTTAGGGAGGTGATTTTTTAGAAATCCAAGAATTCACACATTAAGCTTAGGGTATAGGATACGTATGCTCCAGGTTTAGTGGGCATCCACCCGAGTTTCATCCATAAAATTTCTCATCCTAACGTCCACTCCAAAAGGGAAAATCTAGGTCTTTCTCTCTCACCTTGGGAACTTCTTTGAGGGTTGTATGAGCTTAGTATTCATTGGAATAAATCATAAGAGACCTTTCTCTTCCCTTTCCTTGACCTAGAGAGTACCTTGGAAGTATTTATTCCCATTCTTATTCATAAACCCTAGGTCTAGCACAAGCCTTCCTATTGAAAGTGCTAGAACCCATGATAATATAGGGAATCTCCCTTATATGAGGTCCCAATTAGACCTCACACCATTTGGTGTAGGAATCCCATCCAGTTATATGGTCCGACTACCATTAACTTAAATATTTTCCTTGGCTTAAGCAATCAATATGAGAGAGTAGTGTGCATGTGCTTTTGAATGAACAAGAAAGTGTGCCTTGTGAAATGAAAGACACATGCAAATAACAAGGAAGAATCATTAAACATCAAGTGAATTAGTCCACATAGATGCAATGATCATTAAAACATCACAACATATTTCCAACAAGTTAAGCACCAAATCCATTGAAATAGTTCAATTTATTTAGTACATATGAGAGCCAACATAAACCACAAACATTAGAAGAATAGTCTCAAAACATCCACGATCTATGCATGAAAATGTGTTGGCTGAAAGGCTTCATATATTAAGCAAAAGTTACAAGATACATAAGTACAATGAACACTACTAGCTCCAATAGTGGAGTGTTAAAGCCACTACTTGCTCCTCAAATGTACTATCTCTAACTCTCTAATGCATCGTGGGAGAAGCCAAGGTGAAAATTCCTTTGCTTGAGTAATGAGTCTCCTTTTATAACTAGAGGTGTGACCTTTCATATCCTCATGAATCTTGGATTTTCAACTCCTAATAACTCATGGACTTCTATGACTTTTCAACTTCTACATGACTTTTGGAATTGCATTCATCTTTTGAACTTCTACATATGCCTCTTTTGTCCACATATGACTCTTGGATTTCCACGTCTTTGTCTTTACAATGATTACATAATTACATCATGAATTCCACATCATCATGTGGTGAGAATATGATAAGTCACCAATATGAATGACTTGGACTCATAGTGACTGATGATAGGGATTTTCTTTGATAGGTGACAAGGCTGCCACTTATGTCTTTGATCTTGCATGTGACTTTTGTTATGGATATTATTTAGACAAAATTAAATAAATGCAAATAAATAATAAATAATCGTAGTTATATTTTAAATAGTCATTAGTTAAGTGAAAAGTCATGTCTAAAAGACATGCCCAATCATGAAGGGACGCCCGCCTAGGTATATATGAAGGCCCTCATTGTAACATTCCAACATACTTGTACATTTCATCTTATTAATAAAATATTATTTACAATACCTTTATGTATTTACATTTAAAAGCATAACAACTCTAATTTTTGTCACTATAGTGGTATCAGAGCCATTCAAGCCTTTGGATGTTATCTGCAACACAAATCTGTCGTAAAGTTCATACCCTGAAAATCATGGAATTAATTGAATATCATAAATCTAAACTTTTAAAGGAAATTGGAGAAGCATTACAACAACTAAAAGAAATAAAAAGATCATTTGCAGAATCAACAAAACATCTTGAAGCATATGCAACATGTCTAACAAAATAGAACAATGACTTGAAAGAGACTAACAATAAAGAATGTTCTAACCAAGGAAATGATGTTTAACATGTTGAGTTAGATATCCTTAAGGTGACATGAATGAAAATCAAAGTGGGTATATGACAACTGAGAATGTAAATACAATTGTAGATGCGGGCGCAAATAATTCTAATGGAAGAAATAAATCCACCGATGGTGAAGGGGAGAAAAAAAAAATTGATGACGAAAATGATATGAAACATAGCGAAGTCCCACAAGTTTTAGTTATCCCAAAGGATTCAACAATTGGAAATGCTCAGAATAGAGGGCCACCCAGTCATGCTCAAGAAAATCCACTTGTGGTTCAAGAAGAACATGCACAGAATGGAGGGCCTCACATTCATGCTCAAGAAACTCCACATGTAGTTCAAAAAGCACCCAAAGAGTCCTATGCTTCAATTCTTAAAATAAATGCAACACAACCCACTGTTACACTTAAGAAACCACCTCTTGTGAGAACCAGGGTTGAACCAAATTCTACTTAATGTTCATAAACTGCTCCCATTTCTACTTCACCAAATTCTACTCTTGTCAATATGCCAGCTAACAACACTGGAGATGGAAGTGGGTGCTCTAGTTTTATTGACAAATCGCCTTTCAATATTACTCCTTCCTAGTTTGAAGAAGGGTTGATGAATTTTTTGGAAACAAAACCTTTTGGCATTCAAGTTAGGAGTAGGAAAAGAGGTAGATCCTGATTTGGTTTTGTAGAATTTGTAGAAGCAACTTTAGTCTAAACTACACTATAGGCTTCCCTTATTCTAATTCAAGGACGTAAGGTGGTTGTCAGGGAAAAACAAACCAAAGTTAGTAAGTCCACTCCTTTCAATAATAATTCAGATAACAACATTATAGAAGAAACTGGGTGTTCTATTTTTATCAACAACTTTTCTGCCAATTTTTATCTCAGTGAAGATGATATTGGAAAAAACAGGGCAATAGCTTGCTATAATAAGTTGCAGGAATTAAACACTGCAGTTGCAATTTCAATTTCTACTGAATCTGAGGTATCAATACAACACCTGTCTTCTTTTCAAGTGGTGGTGTTTATAGACTCAAGTGTGGAAAAAGCAATTGAATACAATGGTTTCTGCCATAATCACAATCCAACAATCACTTTCATCAAAGCAAATATTAAGGGACTATTTGGAAGTGTGTTTTGTGACTTTGGGCCAAAGTTTACTTTGTTTGATGTGAATGGTGAGGAACCACACATAGGTATTGTTGCTTTTGTTACCAATGAAAATCCTACTCTGGTATCATCTAGGGATGATAATGAGAGGCTCCGATTCGATGATGGGGATCTTGTTGAAATTAAAGGTATGAGTGAGCTCAGTGGTGGTAGGCCAAGAAAAGTTATGAATATGAGACCATACTCTTACCACATCTAGGAAGACACCACCAACTTTGAATGCTATGACAATGGTGAAATAGTCACTCAAGTAAAGAAACCCAAAAAGTTGAATTTTAAGCCACTTCGGGAAGCACTTGAAAATCTTGGTGAATTTCTTCTCAGTGATTTCTCCAAGATTGACCACCCTCCACTTTTGCACCTGTATTTCCGAGCTCTAGATAAATTTGTTCATCAATTTGGGCATTTCCCTTTTTCTACTTCAGAGGAAGATGCAAGTAGATTCATTTATGTGGCAAAGGCTTTAAATTACAGTGACAACAACCTGATTAAGTTGGATGTCAATGAAATTGGTAAAAATGTAAATGTGCTCAAGCATTTTGCTAGTGGTTCCCGTGCAATGTTGAATTCCATGGAAACCATGCTCAGTGGAATTGTTGGGCAAGAGGTTGTTAAAGCTTGTTCTGGCAAGCTTCATAGACTTTTTTAGTTCTTCTATTTCGATTCATAGGAATATCTTCCTCTAGAACCCCTAGAGCCAAAGGATGTGGCGTCATTAAATTGTTGTTACAGTACCCAAATTTCTGTATTTGGAAAATAGATACAGGAGAAGTTGCAAGATGTGAAAATATTTGTTGTGGTTTCTAGTGCTCTAGGATGTGAACTTTTAAAGAACTTAGTCAATATGGGTGCCTCCTGTAGAATCCAGGGGAAGTTGACTATAGCTGATGATGTCGTTATTGAAGTTAATCTTAGCAGACAATTCCACTTTTAGGATTCGAATATTGGGCAGATCATAGTAGTAGAAATGACGAACGTGATAGAAATACTAGGAATGTTCTTGTTGAACCTCTCAAACTTGCCATATGTTTTGAAACCTTCGAATTCCTACGTATTTCTGCTGCGAGTCATAGTGGATCAATTGAAAACATTTTTAGAGGCAACATAAATACTGACAAATTCGTTTGATGAATTCAAAATCAAAAAAATAAATTCAATGAAATTGGTAGCTTTGATTTGTTATGCCGGCCCTCTCATACCCCCGAAATTCCTAAATGGACGTAATCACGAAGACACGAAATCCATGAAGAATTTCTGGAAAACCATAGACCTCATCAATTACCTGAACACGAAGGAACCCGCAAGTGTTGTAAACATTTACTTTGACAACGTTTTCACCGGCTATTGGGACATTGAAGGCTTTAAGTTATTGACTAATTTTTGGGTGTGCCTAGAACAAGTGTGCCCTCGATATATTAAGTCAAAGAAGGCAAGGGATATCAGCCAGAAACCATCTAACATGAGAGACGTGTGTACGGACATGACTGTATAGATTTGTACAGTGATTATTGAATAAAAAAGATAAATATTACAACGTTAACAACCTAATTATTGAAAGCACTTTATAAATTATTATAAAGTCACTTTATTACATTAGAAAGTTCCTTTATAAATTTTTATAAAGTTACTTTCTTAAAAAATAATTAATATATATAGATATACAATAAATAAATAAGTAAAAAGACAAAATAAAATGAATAACCCCAATTCCAAGGGAGTATTACAAACAAATGCAAAGTGAAGACAAATGAAATGACAAAACACATAGTGAAGGAAATTCTCAGCAATAAAGCTTTGAGGACAAAGCTTTTTGAAGAGAGGGGCAATGTTATAGATACAATTTAGACAAATTAAATAAATGCAAATAAATAATAAATAATCATAGTTTTATTTTAAATAGTCATTAGTTAAGTGAAAAAACATGTTTAAAAGACATGGCCAATCATGAAGGGACACATGCCTAGGTATATAATCAAGCTCTCATTGTAACATTCAAACATACTTGTACATTTCATCTTTTTAATAAAATATTATTTGCAATACCTTTGTGTATTTAGCATGTGGTTTGTTTTGTGGAGCTGTTGCATTCGAATCCCACCGGTTTTTGGTTTATATATATAGATATGGCATATAAGCAACTGGGGTGGCGGACTTTACCCTTTGCGATTGCGATATGCGATCTCATCACATCTTGACTTTGCCGAGGGCCGATTCGTAAAGCACTTCCCCTTTACGATTGCGATATGCAATCACATCACATCCTGACTCTACCAGGGCCGATCCTGTACCGCTACCCTTGCAATGTGAGATTGTGATTTATCACATCACACCCCTTCCCTGCTCGAGACCGATTCGTAAAGCACTTCCCCTTTATGATTGCGATATGCAATCGCATTGCAACCCTGATCGTGTCGGGGCCAATTCTTTAACACTTGATCCACCTTCTATCCGTGACATGCGATATCGAAATCGCAACTTAGACCCTGTTAGGGTCGATTCATAAACACTTGCCTTTTACGATTGTGATATGCGATTATCGCATCGCAACTTCTCTTGCCTAGGGCCGATTTGAAACCACTGACCTCTGCCTTCTGCGATAAGTGGAATGTGGGACCAATGACGGCCTGCCATTTGGTGCTTCCCCGTTTGTTGGGTGTTTTGCCACGCCATCTTCTCCTGCCCCTTGTCCAAGTCAAACATGATCTTTGACTTTCTCTAACTTCTTCATATGCATTCGGATTCGAGTGTCGTTTGCATCATTGGAATCAGTATGACGAGCACTTAGATTCGATGCTAAGTTTATCTAGATTCTGCCACTTTGAGTTTTTAGCCTTTTTACCATGTCACTAGTACTTTTTAGAGATCCACCTGGATCACTAAGGACAAAGGAAGAGCATTTGGGAGACAAGAAGGGCGCAGGGTGCAGGTCTAAAAGCTGAAGGGATGAAGGTTCAAGCTTCCCAAGTGCACCATGTGCTCAAGAGATACAGGAAGGGAACAGGGCATAGGTCCAAAAGCTAAAGAGATGATGCTACAAGCTTCCTACGTGTGTCATGCGCTCACCAAGGAGGAAGGCTCTTGTAAGGGTGTAGTTTGGAACAAGGAAGGGGAATAATGCTTGGAAGGGTGCAAGGTGCACTTCTAAACATGGAAGGGGTCCCGCTCAAGGCTTAAGAGTGCACCATGCAATCCTAGCCTTAGTGGGTTAACTTGTGCAATCAAAATTTGTCTAAGCTTGAAAGATAGAACAAGGGGCGAACACAATGAGGCTAGACACGAAATCAAGTCTGACACATACCAACTCATCAATAAGACTTAGACAGGCTTGGATAATGAGGAATACACATCAAAATTCTAGTTTACAAACACTCCCCAATTGCAATAAACAAAGTGTGTGTGACTATGACCAAAAGTGTCGTTTTACAACAAATAAAGGTGTTATGACCATGAAGTGCACTAGAGATCTTCTAAACAATGTGAAGACTTTTAGTAATTATCAACAACACTTGAAACATGTGGAATGAATTGAAACAACACTTGAAGATGAAAGAGACACTTTCCACGACAATTTGGTAGGATCCAAAATTTGAGTGTGGGAAAATTTTGGAGGGTGTTGTGGTGGTGACAACACTTGGCAACACATTGGGTGAACTTCAGCTTCTCTGCCTAGGAATACCTTTCAGTTAAGGGTCAGCCCTTCAAAAAGTATTGATTCACTAATGTAGTTACCTTAATTTTCCCTTTTGACCTGGTTATAAACATAGTGCCTTGCATCCCTTCTTTTGGTTTAACACACACAAAAATATGCCATATCACAATTATTTCAATCCAAGAAAGGGTAATATATGCGACGAGTTAAAGATATTAAGAGTATGAGTTTTATCTCTGGTGTTGCTCTACAACAAGAAGGCTTGAAAATTACCCCGATGGAGTCACTATAGGAGCACAAGCATTGCTTCATTTCCGGTGAGCTTGAACAGTACCCCAACGAAGTCTTTTTTTTTCAATGGGAAGAAGAGGGATCTCAACTTATTGAGAGCAGAGGAGGTTCCCCTTCAAAGAAGTATTAATATAACCTCTGATATTGGTTTGTTACTATATATTTTCCCCTTATCCTTTCTCTACTTGATTGGATAAGCATGTATAATGCCAAGTAGATTTAGTACCAAGTTAAGGAGTTAGGATACTAGAATAGATGCGGGTTTTATAGGTTCTCTCAAGGTTCTCTTCTTGAATTTATCATATTTTTTGTCTGAACTTAGCTTCACCTAGGGTATCTTCCCAAATAAAGAAGAACAATTGACAGATAGCCAAGCATTGTGGTTGTCATATTCCCTCTTGATTCCACCACAAATCCATTCAAATCCACGCACGTTCACACAAGGTCTTGTTTGTGTACAATGACCAAAACACAAAACATGACAGGATATGAATCGACACAACAAACATACAATGGATGTCAGATGAAAAAGAGAGAAACTGTACAAGGAACACAACTTAGCGTTGATACTGAAAATAATTTTTAAAATCTTGGCCATTGATGGGAAGAGGGTCATTCCTCCCATATAAAGATGTCATCTTGAAATAATTATGGCAAAGCTTCTCTTCGATGGTGTATGGGCCTATCCACAGGGGCTGGAATTTTTTGTGTTTTCCTTTCTCTTCATGGCCTTTATCCCACTTCAATACTAAGTCACCCACATCGAAAATCTTAGCTCCTGTGGATTTCTTAATGAACCATTGTTTGACACGATTTTGGTGTACGAAAAATATTTCTTTGGCTTTGAGCCTTTCTTCCTCGAGTTTAAGTAAGTTATATATTATGCGTTGAACCAAAAGGCAAGGTCTACCTTGGAACTCTTGGGAGAGATGTA
The DNA here is from genome assembly GCA_000404065.3 of Pinus taeda. Classification (NCBI taxonomy): domain Eukaryota; kingdom Viridiplantae; phylum Streptophyta; class Pinopsida; order Pinales; family Pinaceae; genus Pinus; species Pinus taeda. The sequence continues at coordinate 38,461 of APFE031226679.1, forward strand.
TTGCTGGGAGATACAATTTTTGTGCAAGATAACTTATTTACGGTATATAAGGAAGTACGGTGAAGTTTTGAGACAAGGTTTGGGAGTTACATGGTCAACCCCAAAGTGCATTCACCAAAGTATTGTGCCAATTCCTTTATTAAGAGAAAATGGTTTTCTTGATTATGCGAATGAGATTCTTACTTGTTGATTCAACTAAACCATCTCCCTACGGGTAATAATTTAATGCATTCTTTAAAACAATTTGATTTTCTAATGCAAACTGATAAAGTTTCAATGAATAAAAATAAGTTGCATTATTAAATACAAGAGACATTGGAATGCCAAACCCAGTTATGGTTTGGACGACTTCCTAGCCGTTAACTTGTATTAAAGGAATTGCTTTGATCCACTAGGTGAAATAATATTTCACAGTTAGAATTTATCAATGTTGCTTTGACGAGTGTCGGAATATTTCTCCAATAACATCGAGTCCCCACTGTTGGAATGGTCCCTTGACTGTTATTCGTATTAGTGGGGCGACTGACCTCTGATCTCGACCAACGCATCTTTGACAAGTTGGGCCCTTACAGGTATAAGAATGTGCATCCTTCAATAAAGTGGGCCCATAATAACCAACCCTCATTACTTTATGTGCAATCGTGTCATCCGCAAAGTGTCCTCCTATTCATCCATCGTGCAAATCTCTTAGAACATTCTCTGTGTCATGCGGCTCTAGGAATCTTAGCAAGACACCATTGTGGTGCTGTATGAAAATCACTCCATGAATGAGTTGATAAGATAGATATTTAAGGTGAATTACCCTTTTCTGCTTATTCTATAAATGCTCAAGAAAGGTTCCATGCTCTAGATATTACTGAATATATGAATACCAATACATTATTGAATTTGTCTAGGGAACTTGTTCAATGTTATACATTTATATTTCCTGCTCCCATCCTGAAATATTTTGTTCTGCTACATCTCTAGCTTTTGATGCTAGTTGCCAGAGGCCATGACCCTTAATAGTATGAACTGATTTGAAGTCTAGATCATATTCTTGCAAAAAAATCATCCAATTTTCCCTATTCTCACCCAACTCTTGTTGCACAAAGAGTGTTCTAACCGCAGGTTAAGGCACATAAATAATTGTGTGATCTTTAAGAAGATAGAGCCTGAAATGTTTAACAACCTTATAAACTACATAAGCTTGTTTACCAATGGCATGGTAGTTCAATTCTGACTCCTATAAGCTAGCGCTCATAAAAGAAATAGGTTGTTCATTTCCCACATGATCCTTTTGTGTCAAGAAGACTACAATGGGTGAATCAAAAGAAAAAGTATAAACCAGGAAATTCTTGCCATAATTAGGACTATATAGTGCAGGTGCATCAATAATAGCTCATTTGATATGAGCAAAAGCATCCTTCTCCGTTTTATCCCATTTATAGATTTCATCTTTATTAATCATCTCTTGCAAAGGTTTAATGATCTAAGCATAATCAAATATGAACTTACATAGGAAGTTAATCTTCCCTAATAAAGATTGCATAACTTTCTTGTTTACTAGGAATGGGATTTAAGCCATAGTTTCGACCCTCTTAGGATCAACCTTGATTCTGCTCTTTTCAATGATGTGTCCTAAGCAAGTGCCTTCTGACACACCAAATATTCTTTTCTTGGAATTGAAATAAATCCCATACTTTCGACATCGCTCAAATACTTTTTTTACATGACGCAGATGGTATGATCTTATTTTAGGAAACACCATTACATCATCCAAATATACCAATATGCTTTGACCAATTAGGCCACAAAAATAAATGTCCGTTACTCTTTGAAATGTAGCACCAACATTGATAAGTTCAAATGGCATGCACTTAAATGCAAAAGTTCCCCACTTGGTTTTGAAAATGGTTTTTAGTCGATGTCATTCTGCCACTAGCACTTGATTGTAACCAAAGAAACCATCTAATAGCGAGAACGTCTCAAACACAGATATTATTGGAGGATCTATTCCATAGATGGCACATGATAATTTTCTTTGTCTAATGCTCGCTTAAGATTACGAGAATCAACACATAATCTTATTTCACCAGACTTCTTCCTTACAGGGACCAAATTCGAAACCCAAGTAGAATTTCTAGCCCTAAAAATGATCTGAGCATCCAACAACATCCTTAATTCCTTTTGGATTAGGGGCTCCAAATTTGGATGAACTTTCATTAGCTTTTGCTAAAATGGTTTCACCACTTGATGGGAATGCCATGTTGGATAATCCAAGTATCATATGTTTTTAAGTCATCATAAGTCCATGCAAACACATCATGATATTTCTTGAAAAGGCGAATGAATGCTTGCCTTTCTTGCGGAGAACAACATGTACCAACGTTTACATATTTCAGATCTTCTTGAGTTCCCAAATTGACTTTCTCATGAGATGGATTTGAAATCTGAGTCTTAGCATTAACTGGTCCTTTGAACCAATTTCACAAGTCATAAATATTTTCCAGATACACTGCACCTTGATGCATAATATTTCCTTTCAATGTATCAACAACTTCCTACAAAACTTTATCCTTCTCATCTTCTTTGATAGTTTCATCCTTGAATATGTTTGCATTAGCCATAGAATGCAGTATCTGTTGGTCGTCATTGAAAACATGAAAATTAGTCACATTATCAGGCATAGATGGTTTATATATAATCTCTATAGAAAATTCATTTTTCAAAGGTGACATTCTAGTGGATGCATTAGCTAATTTTTCTGCAACGACATTTTTAATTCTAGGAACAAAAACAATATTGAAAGCTTTAAACTAATTAATGAATTGCCATACCTCCTGTTGGTAGTTTTTTAAACTTGGTGAAACACAATGGATAGTATTTCGTACATGGCAAGTAACCACTTTTTAATCACCAATTACCTTGAGAATTTCTACCTTCAGGTTGATAGCTTTTCTTTAACCAAGAATGAGTGCTTCATATTCAGTGGTATTGTTTGTGCACTCGAACTCCAAATGAAATGAAAGGATGTACTTCTTGTTTTCTGGGTTAATGAGAATGCAACCAGCTCCAAAGACATCCTAAGTTCTATTGAGAAATCTAGGGGAAACAAGTTGGGTGATTTCTCTCGCTTTGATAACTGCTTGTGACGTATTTTTACTTAACTTAATTAGCTTCTTCTTTTTATTGATTATGTTTAGTTTTATTTCATCAAACAACAACCAAACTATAAAGAATAATAAGACTAGAGGACACAAGATATAGACGATCATCTAGGGCCAAAACCTCTCCAACTGAGAGGAAAACCCACAGGAATTCTTCTCTTCTTATAGAACTTCAATTGATGAATTCCAAGGCCTATGACCCTTCACCAAGACCCCCCCCAAGACCAAGTCAAACCTTTTCTTTTTAATGAGTGTTCCTTCCAGCAACTTTGACCACAATAGCTTCTTTAACAACTTTGACCGCAACAGTTTCTTCTGGAACTTCAACCCAACAGATTCTTCTGCAATTTTGACTGAGAAGTTTCTTCTGGAACTTCGACCCAATAGTTTCTTCGGGAACTTTAACCGAACAGTTTCTTCTGGAAATTTGACCCAACAGATTCTTCTGCAACTTTGACCCAACAGATTCTTCTGAAACTTTGACCCCAACAACCATCCAACACTTCAAATTTCCCAAAAACTGTAGAAACCCTAACACATGAGCGAGAGAGGCCCAAAATATTAAATCTTGCTCTTCTTCTTCTTCTTCATCCTTTTCCAACTTCTATCTTGAGGAAATCCAACTTTCTTGAGTATATGTCCTAACAAGTTTGAGTTCCTTTTTATATGTAGGCTTTTGAGGGGTACAAATTGTTATCTTTATGTTGACTTGTCCCTTCATGTAGGTCGACTTGTTGCTACTTGTTTGACAAAGTCTTGGAGGGCCTTTGACTCTATTTTTGTTTCAAATAAATTTTCTTTACAATATGAAACATGCCCAAAAGGGTCTTCAATACATGATAATGACTCAATTGACTTGTAGACTAAATGAAAATCCCTAGAAGCACTCAATGGGTGTTTGACGTAGAAATGAATTTCCCTTGAGCATGAAACCCATGCCTCAAGAATAATAATAATAAATTTATTTTCTCTTTACATCAAATACATAAAATCATGATTACATATGTCATTATGAACATCGAACCTAGTTACATATTTTAACACACCCTCTTAACTAGGAAGGTATTCATAATCCATACAAGGTACATGGACATTCTCAATCTTGAAGATTTTCATGAGAACAGTCGGATTGGTAAGCCATCTCTCTGCATCATTTCAACCAGCATTGTCACATAGAAAGGCCTTGACTAATAGCTCTATCTCTCCATAATATCAAATCACAATGTTGGCGAGACTAATGACTGATAGAAACCATCATCATTGTTTCTCAAGGCAGATACCTCCCCGAGTGTTCACAAGGTATGTCCTTCCAGGACTATTCTTGTCTTGGATTCCAAGTCCTCAAAGAATATTAGTCCTCTTCGACTACACTTATCTTGGATGCCCTACCACATCCTCAAAGAGTATCAGATGCCAAATTCTTACCCAATCCTCCATTATTTCTTCACAAAGTGAAGACAAGAATGATGTTTATATCTCTCGCTCTCAACTAGGGAAGATATACCCTTTCCTATAGAAGGAATGTACCCATTTCTATAGAGGGAATGTTCCCAAGCTCCCTCTTATCCACGGACTTGTCCAAGCTCCCTTGTAACTTAAGGATTTGCTTCCAGCGACTTTCTACCCTTTGGTGGAGATCATGGTACTATCAGCTTCTTGTGGGGCTCCTTCTTTCGATGTTATGAATTTCATCTTATTCATTATGAAGCCTTCATCTTTCGTAGGGCATCGGTCATCCATCACTTTCCTTCATGAACCATATCAATCATGTCATCCTTCTCTTCATCAGAAAGTGATCTTCCAGTCGACATCTGGATTTTCTTCATACAACTACCTCTTCCAAGTCATGTTTCCTTCAGGATCTTCCATCTAACCACATGAGTGCTAGTTGTAGGTGACATCTACAACTTTCTTTCAATAGCCCTGTATCAACCCATCCAGATGTTCAAAAATAAAAAAATGAACATCAAATCAAAGTTACATTTTATGATGGCCTTTCATTATGAAATCTGCTTCGTGCAACATCATCATTATGCACTTTCATAAAAATATCTCCAAGATTTTCAATGTCAAGGGTATCCTTCCTTTCCAGACTTTATCAAAGTCTTCATACCTTCCTCATGGAGATGTCATACTAGATTCTTCTAGTCATCGGATGTTGATTCCTTATCTTATGTGCCATAGTTGCAACTTTTCCAAAAAACCTTCTTCTTTTCCTCACATATTGTACCTCAGGAACATAGTTCTTTCATCTTGTCAACCACCTCACATTCCATTTTAGGACATATTATGTTGACTTCATCTTATCAATATGTCAACTAGTTTAAGGTGTATACCTATATTTATCAAGAAGAGATTCTTATTTTTCCATCATGCTCATATTCAATCATGCTTTCTGCAACTATATGATGACATTACTTAATCTATCAAATACATGCATGCGTACCTCTTTTCTTCTTTTGGTCATCTAGAGTTTCTTTGGCAGCTACCTTTCCTTGATTAAAAGCACTTAAATTATCTTGACCTGTTGCACTTCCTTACCGCCATACCATCACCCTTCTAAAAAATGTATCCCACACAAGGTGGAATGATCAGCGAGACACTTGCTTCTTCCAAGTAGAGGTGAACCTTCTAATGAAGATTCCAATGGAGGATCTAGATTATCCTTAACCAGCGGAAAATCCTTTCTCATGATGATGATGTATGATGAATTCCTTCTATCATGCGAGATGACTTTCTTTCAACCATATGTATTATATATGCTTTCAATGAGGTTACCAAGAGTTACTTCCTTTATATGATGACGAGTACATCCATGTAGACTTCTACTTCAGCTATTCTTTCAAGCTTCTCTAAAGATTTCATGAGCTCTCGTTTCAATGGTATGCTTCTAATATGATGCCATATTTTACTAAGATGCATCTAATCATAATTCTTCTCATCTTTACTGCCATGGTGGAGGTCTCTTTACCTCCTACTTCTCCTTTCTATGCATTGGAGAAACCATAATAGTGAAGATCTATCCCTTTGGACTTCTTCTCATCATGTTCTTCCACTTCTTCGGTGATATGAGCTTAATTTCTTTCTTTCCTCTTATTGTCTTTCTTGAATTTTAGAAAATCTCTTTTGTAATGCCCATATTCCTGACATCCCATAACATTGGATCTTTGACATATCCTTCTTCTTTTTCTAAGAACCAGATTTCCCAAACTTTCCTTTTCTCTTAGCCATGGAAGTAAATGCTTGACCTTGTTCACCTCGTCCCACATCGCTCTTTGCTTTTAACTTGGTTTCTTCAATATTACATAATGACCAAAGCTCACTAAATGGGGTTGCTTCCTTCTTTCCATAAATGCTTGATACAAAGTTGCCCCATTCATTAGGTAGTTCATTGAGCACAATTGCGGTCATCTCTTTATCGAACATTATTTCCCCCAACTCTTATAGTTGGTCTCGTATTTCAGACACCCTCATAAATTATGAGGCTATTCCTTCTACCTTTGATATCTTCTTCTCATATAGTTCGGTTCTTAAAGATATGACTTCTCCAACGGTGCTTACGGAGAACATTTCTACTAACTTCTCGTAGATTTTTTCTTATGTCTCCAACTTTGTGACATAGGGTATGAGGGGATCCTTGATGGATTTTATAAGGATCCTTTGAGCCATTATCTCCCCTTTCATATTCTTGGCTAGAGCTTGAGCTTATTCCTTTGGAGGTTTAGTGATTGAACCCTTAATATGTCCAATGACTTCATTTTCTATGAGGATCAAATCTGTTTTCTTCTTCCATGCAAGGAAGTTTGATGACCCAACCAATTTGTTTCTCTCCTTGCAAAATGAAGTCATTTTAATAGATTCGTACATATATATAAATATACTTACTTGTGAATATACTCCTTGATGACAATATCTTCAACTTGATTCCTTATTGATTTTGATGATGATGTTGATAATAGAAGATGTCTTCTTGATGAAGATGTCTTCCTTCAAAAGTGATCCTTGGCTCAAAGAGAGGGAGATCACCTTGATTCCTTGATGATGTTGACAACACCTCTTCTTTCTTCTTCAGATGATAGTGTAGAATGTAATGGCCTTTTCAAGGTACTTCAAATGTAGGGTCTTTCTTTGGATGCCACGTCCTCTAGGTCTTCTTTTCTTTATGATGAAGATTGTAAGCTTTCCAAGAATGCTTCAATTGAATAACACTTCTTTGAATGAGCCAGGGTTTTGAGGTCTTCTTTGATGCTCTTAATTAGTTTCTTCAAAATGATGAGAGGGATAGTCCTTCTTGATGATTGACGCTCTTGATGTTTCCCGAATGATCTTCTTATGCTTCGGCCCTTGAGTATCCTTCTTTAAGTTTCCTTTTGTTGATGTATTCACCTTAGCTCTCATACCATGTTGACAAATCTAGGGGCAACAATTTAGTTGATTTCTCTTACTTTGATAGCTGCATGTGACATTTTTTAACTTAATTTAATTAGCTTCTTCTTTTTCTTGATTATTTTTAGTGTTATTTTCATCGAACGTCTACCAAACCATAAAGAACAATAAGACAAGAGGACACAACAAATAGGTCATCGGCCACGGGAAAAACCTCTCCAACTAAGAGGAAAATCCACAAGAATTATTCTCTTCTTATATAACTTCAATTTACGAATTCCAAGACCTATGGCCCTTGACCAAGACCCCTCCAAGACCAAGTCAAAACTTTCCTCTTTAATGAGTGTTCCTTCCAACAACTTCAACCCTAGTAACTTCCTCAACAACTTCAAACCCAACAACTTCTTCTGGAACTTCAACCCAGTAGATTCTTTTGCAACTTTGACCCCAACAACCATCCATCACTTTTACTTACCCAACAAATGTATAAACCCTAACACGAGAGAGAGAGAGATGCCCAAAAACTTCGATATTTATCTTATTCTTCTTCGTTGTCCTTTTCCAGCTTCTATCTTGAGGAAATCAAACTTTCTTAAGTATATGTCCAAATGAGGTCAAGTTCCTTCTTATATAAAGGCTTTTGAGGGGTACAAATTGCTATCTTTAGATCGACTTATCACTTCATGTAGGTTGACTTTTTGCTACTTGTTTAACAGGGTCTTGGAGGGTCTTTGACTCTGCTTTTTACTCAAATAAATTTTCTTTACAATATGTAACATGCCCAAAAGGGTCTTCAATACATGACGACTCAATTGACTTGTAGACTAAATGGCAAGCCCTAAAAGCACTCAATGGGTGCTTGACTTAAAAATAAATTTCCCTTAAGCATGAAACCCATGCCTTAACAATAATAATAATAATAAATTTATTTTCTCTTTACATCAAATACATAAAATCATCATTACATATGTCATTATGAAGACCAAACCTAGTTACATATCTCAACAAGTTCTTGAACCATCAAAATACAATGTCCAAATATTATCAGCTACTAAACTGATTCCTACTCTATTATTAGTATGTGCATCTTTATTACAAGTTTCATTAGCACCAGATGGAGTACAAGGAAGGAACTCCAATTGTGTATCTGGTAGGACACCTGTGATCGATTTCCAAGAAACAATTTCCAAAGTTTATGTCCGCAAATCCAATAGGCTCATTATGACCTTCAAGTGGTGTCACAGTGTATTTCATGTAAAGTTAACTTCCTACCTGAATCTGGTTGTTTCTGCCCTTATATGGAAGCCATAAATGTGACCATTCTATTGCAAACTATCCTTCTAACTTACTAGACTATTCTATGCTTAAGAGTAAGCCATAGGCTTCAGGAATGTCCACAATTACAATATTTATGCATTGGCGTGCCTTATGGTCTTTTGACAAATGAATAATGACATTCTTGAGTTCACCAATGGCTCGGACGAGTGATCTGTCTAGTTGAATGATTTGTGCATTTGTTCTATCCCACTTAGCATTAATTTTCTTAGCAACTGAGAATGGAATTACATTAGATGCACCGGAATCCGCCAAACAATTATGGACATTGTAATTAAATATTTCAAACGTTAAAAAAAATGGGTGGGGGGAGCGGGGGGAAGAGGATTAATATATAAATTAACAGCATTAACTACAAATTCAAGAGTTCCAAGAGACTTACCAGACACCATTTTAGATGTAGAAGCTTTATCACCTAAGGGTGGTTGTGAAGAGAATGTTTGGACAACCAGTTCATGTTCCCCTGTTATGCTTGCGAGCTCAAAAATTGAAATATTATCGCGAGCTCTTTTCATATCTTCAATGATGTTATAGTCAGTGGTTTCATTTCTAACAAGCTATGTTGAATTATTTGGACGTGTAGCTCTATTCGAAGCCTCCACAGTGAGTCTTGTTTTTACTACTAGCGGAAGTATTCTTATAAGCAGTAGCATTTCCAGATTTGTTTTGTGCATCATAAGTGGGATTGGTTGGTGGTGAGGTTCTCATTAACAATTTCCTTTTCAGCGCTTGTCTTGATACTTCCTGTTCAAAAGTGGGTCCTTTCCTCGTCAAATTGTAACAACTAGTTTGTTGTTGAGGGGGGACCTCACTTTCATGTGATTTTCCAACACTTTTCTTATCCACATTAAGCAAGAAATCGAAAGTGTTAATTGAGTTCCCAATAATAGTACTTTCTTCATCTGCAGGCGACTCATTTGTTTCCTTTACCTGGTCAGACTATTCATCAACTAGTATAGTATCAACAATATGGGCTGCCATGGTAGTGTTCCACTGCGGAAATTTTTTCTCTGAATGCCATTCTTGATGGAAGGTGCAGTAGTTATCCATGCCCATGCTTTCAACATTTAGCATCACATTTGAGCTTTGGGAAGATTTAACCAGTTGATTATTGTTATTTCTTCTTAGAAAGAAAAAATTGGACGGCTTGCTACTAGTAGGTGCCTCACTTGACCTTCTCTTTAATTTTGATACCTCATCCGTGAGTGACTTTAGTGTTTTAGTCAAGCTTTCAACATCAATAGAATCCTTTTCTTTAGCCTTGTTTGAAGAGGATTTAGACTTCTTACCAGTCTCCTTAGAGTCTTTAGATTCTTCTTCATCAATAGTATCTCCAATGGCATGCAAGTCCTTTTCTACGACAATGGCTTCTACAAATTTTGAATCCAATGTCTCCTTTGCAACTCTATTAACAAAAACTGAAATGTTCGTTGGCAAGGCAAATGTGTAATAATATATAGTAATAGAATCATGGGGCTATGTATTTGGGGGAAACTTATTCAATATCCAGTTGAACTTCTAATTGTAATATTTATCTTTCTCCTTTTCCACCATATTAATATTACCAAGCTATTTTAGCAACATGGAAAGAGTTTTTTCATCAACAAACTTTTCTAGAAACAATTTCTTAAACTCCCTCGGGAAGTGGATTGAATTAACAGCCAAACTATGGTACCATATTGTTGCTTTACCTTCTAAAGTAAAAGGAAAGATTTTGCAAGCAACATCATCAAACTGTACCTCTAACATCTGCAGGTGCATGTAGAAACTGTCAATATGGTCCTCTGCCTTAGTTTTGTTGTCAGGATCGAACTTTGATAACAACTTCTCCGAATATATAGGAATTTCAGGAAGATTATCTGGAAGAGAAAGTGGCCCTTGGGCCATCCAATCCAAGTCTTGATCAACCATGTTTTTGTCTTCCTTCTCTTCCTCCTATTCTGAATCTAATGAGCCTTCTCCTTCTCCTTCGCCATTTAAACTGTCGTTAAAGTCAAAATTAGTTGTTAGCTGCTCTTCATCGAACAGAACAAGATCTTCGTCATATTCTTCATTAATAGGTGGAAGTTTCTCTTGTTGGATTGTCTCTTCTGAAGAGTCTACTAATTCCTCAAGACTGGCAAAAACCAAATCTTCCATTGATGTAACCAATACACCGGATAGAGTTGTTTCTTTATTCTTGGGGTGATGAGGAATATTATGTGCAACGGGAAGTAAATCAATATATTTTCCAAACTGAAGGGTAATAGGAAGAATTTCCCGGAGTTGTTCGTAAGTAACTTCATAAGCTAACTTCGGACCAGGTTGAGAATACCTTCCTATATCAAGAATAGGAGTTAGAGTGGAACTCGGAATATTATTTCCTTGTCCAAAATATGAATGATTGAGGTGTGATTAGTTATCAGCCATAAAAAACTAGTTTCCCTCCTTCTAGCGCCAAAATGTTGAAGGTGTTGGAACCCGCCAACATACAAGGGATCTCCCCGGTATGAGGTCCCAATTAGAGCTCACACCATTTGGTGGAGTCCCATCCAGTTATATGGCCCAACTACCATTAACTTAAATATTTGTCTTGTCTTAAGAAATTAGCATGAGAGAGTAGTGCACATGTGCTTTTGAATGAGCAAGAAAGTGTGCCTTGTGAAATGTTCAATTGTCGATGTATCAAGGTTCTTCTACTACAAGGAAAGAAAGTGGGTCTCTAAAAGAAAAGTAATATTACTAATCAAGTAAAGATGCACACAGATAACAAGGAAGAATCGTTAAACATCAAGCAAAGTAATTCACATAGATGCAACGATCATTAAAAAATCACAACACATTTCCAACAATTTAAGCACCAAAGCCATCGAAATAGTTCAATTTCTTTAATACATATGAAAGCCAACATAAACCACAAACATTAGAAGAATAGTCTCCAAACATCCACAATCTATTCATGAAAATGTGTTGGTTGAAAGGCTTCAACTATTAAGCAAAAGTTCCAAGATACATAAGTACAATGAACATGACTAGCTCTAATAGTGGAGCGTTAGAGCCACTAATTGCTCCCCAAAAGTACTATCTCTAACTCTCTAATGCCTCGTGGGAGAAGCCAAGGTGAAAATTCCTTTGCTTGAGTAATGAGGCTCCTTTTTTAACTAGAGGTATGACCTTTCATATCCTTATGAATCTTGGCCTTTCAACTCCTAAAAACTCTTGGACTTCTATGACTTTTTAACTTCTACATGAATTTTGGAATTAAATTTATCTTTTGAACTTATTCATATGGCTCTTTTGTCCACATATGACTCTTGGACTTCTACTTCTTTGTATTTACAATGATTACATAATTACATCATGACTTCCACAACATCATGTGGTGATAATACGACAAGTCACCAATATGAATGACTTGGACTCTAATGACTGATGACATGGACTTTCTTTGATAGGTGACAAGGTTGCCACTTATGTATTTGATCTTGCATTAAACTTCCATGTTGTTGATGTCTTCACCCTCTAAAGGGTCTTTGATCACATGGAGTCTTTTGGGCTACTAAGATCATCAAAATTTCAATGTGTTCTTCGTTCTTAAATGCTTCCTTTGACTTCCCTTGTTACTTGATCTCTTCATGCATCCTTGCCACGCTGCTTGAAATACCTACAACTGAAATCACTTATGGCAAGAAAACACTAATCTGGAAAATCTCCTATTCTAACATGTATCATGCAAATTTTCTATTCATGACTTAATAATGCATTTAGGAAGAATAAGGAAAGCTTATGGGTGCAAGGGCGCATTGGGAAAGGAAGAAGGACTGAGGGCTTCAAGGCTTTAGGGTGCGCCCATGTGCTCAACAGGGGAAAGAAAGCTCAAGGGAGGGCGTAGGGTGCATATCCGAAGGGCGAAGGAAGAGCATTCGGGCTTCACAAGTGCACCATGCACTTAAGGGAGATAGGAAGGGCACATGGCATAGGTCCAAAAGCCGAAAGGATGAAGCTTAAGGATTCCCAAGTGCATCATGCACTCACCAAGGAGGAAGTCTCTCTTAAGGGCGCAGTTTGGAACAAGGAAGGGGAATGATTCTTGGAAATGTGATATGTGCTCTTGGAGGGCACAAGGCACACTTCTGAAAATGGAAGGGGTCCAGCTAAAGGCTTAAGAGTGCGCCATGCGCTCCTAGCCTCAATGGGTTAACTTGTGCAATCAAAATTTGTCTAAGTCTAGAAGATAGAACAAGGGGTGAACACAATGAGTCTAGACATGAAATCATGTGTGAAACATACCAACTCATCAATAAGACTTAGATAGGCTTCAATAATAAGGAATACACATCAAAATACTAGTTTAAAAACACTAACCATGTACAATAAACAAAGTGTGTGCGACTGCGACCAAAAGTGTTGTTTTACAAACAAAGATGTTATGAACATGAAGTGCACTAGAGATGTTCTAAACAATGTAATGATGCTAAGGATTGATCAAGAGCACTTGAAACATGTGGAATGACTTGAAACAACACTTGACGACCAAAGAGACACTTGGTGTGACAATTTTGTAGGTTCCAAAATTTGAGTGTGGGAAAATTTTGGAGAGTGTTATGGTGGCAACAACACTTCCTTGGGTCTTTAAAAGATAGTTAAGAGACTTTTAGAAGTGTCAAATCATCAAATAAAGCTCCTCTCAGAGGTCCTAACTCATCCCCTAAAGTTTTGACCTTTGGAAAACATATTATCATTACATATCTCAAACCCTAGGTCTTGATCTGCTCTCCCAGAGTCTTTCTTGAAGAGCATGTTAGCTTATTTGAAGCATTGGGCCTTTATTGTGCCTCTCCTTGAATGGGATTTACAAAATCACTTAGTCCCTAGTTATTGACATATCCATTCCAAGTGTTTTCCTAGTTGTCGAGACTCCTCCCATTGGTGAAAATCCATAAAGAGCAGAGGAAATTGACTGAGGTGATAGTGGGTCATTGTCCAATTGTTGTCCCTTAGGTTTCCCCTCCTACTACCCTACTAGATTGTGTGGTAATATTTTTTGGCAATGTTGTCGGGGAGGAAGCGGGTCTACCTCGATCTAATATTTGGAGAGGTGGTTCCTTTAACGACAATATATATCCTCTTCTAACGACTCCATTGGAAGAACAAAGCCCTTGTTCTTCATTGAACATCAAACTCAATGCTTGTAGGGTGAAGCAAGCATTTCTCAAGGCATTTTGAATTCACCTTGGTGACTCCTACATAATTGACATGTGTAATTTGATACAATTTATTACCTCAATGAAATCCCCACCTTGGATATCGTTGGCATTCCTGGACACCCTAATCACGTCACCTTGATCACAATACGTGGGGTATCCAAGTGTGATGGTGATCCATTTTATGCAATTGATCATGTGGAAATATTTGTTACATATACTTAAAAGGTTGAGGTGGTTCATCATGATGTCCTCATAATGTTGTTCAAGAGGTTCCTCAATGGTTAGAAGTCATGGTTATACAATTGTGATCCTAGGAGAATTTCTTCAATTGAATCGTTCTTTGATATCTTAAGAATTTTCGAGCTAGGGAACAATCTTGCCAAGCATTAGATATTCAAGAGGATGTCTTCATTGAACATGAGGAGGACCCTGAGAAGGATAACCCCACTAATCCCTTGAACGTTGACATTAGTGACTACTTACATATCGAAGAGGGGAAGTGGGAGACCAATGGACATAATTTTGATAAGGACCCTATCCATGATACAAACGATGATGATATCGACGTGGGACTTGACTTTTCTTGCATTCCTTATAATCCTGGGGGTATATTTGAGTCATCCACGGATACCCTATCATTCCCCAATCCACGATCATTAATGATGATGGGCCTAGGTCATTTCATCCTCCTAGATATGGTTATGACCTTTCATACCATCTGGCCCTTCATCCTTCTCATCATGTTTATGAGGACCCCATGAAGCATGACATCACTAGGAAGGATCTTGATATGAAATTCATGATATTGGTAATTCAATCCTCCATTCTCTATCTACAAGAAATGATCTGATTCTGCAAATTGGTGTCTTTCCCTTCATCCATAGTTCCATTCTATGATGTATGGATCTCTTGTTTTCCCACCTCCCACCTTTATAATCATGCATATGATCGTTTCTATCTTTTCTCTTGGATCTATCGCATGAGTAATCATATGAGAAAGTGTTTTTATATAAATTTAATGATATGTTGGTTACAATTTCTATACGATTACACTTAGCATTTGCATGATGTAGCATACATGTTAGAATAGGTTGCAAGACATATTGATTCTTGCATAGCTAATATCATCCTATCATGTTCTCATTCTAGAATAGATTCGTTTAGATTAGAATTGCATTTTAGAATAAATTTTATTTTACTGTATGCTTTTATTGTTTCATGAAAACATGCGTAATTAAAGTATGCTCGAGACAAATGCTTATAATAATTGTTTGTTATGTGCAGGATACATGTTTGCAATGCGAAAGGATTTTTGGTGTTCTCATGACCTCCCAATTCAAGTACATGGTTCATGCACTCTACAGAGAGCTCATGTCCCAATTGGAGCCAGATGTTACGCACCACCAGTGGGTGACCCCATAGTAGAATTTTTTCTCCTGGATTTGTCTACAGTCAATAGCTAGAAACCCCTAATAGCCATTAGTGTAGCCAATATTATGCTAGTTTATGTCCACTCCCTAAGCTAGTCATATGTCCCCTCACCCATTTGTCAAGATGGTATGTTTGAAGGCGGGCCATCCAATCCTAAAGGTATGTCTTTCATTGTGCAATCGGGTGATATGCTTGTTTTTTCTTGGGCACACTTGGATATGGATTATTGGGTGACTTGGAAGAAGGAAGAGTTTTGAATGTAATCTTGTTCCCTCACCTTAAATGGGGGGTTAATCCTCAACCCTAGTCCCGTGGGATCTCCCCTACTGCCTTATAGCTACTCTTCCTTCTTCCAAGTCACCCTAGTCCCGTGGGATCTCCCCTACTGCCTTATAGCTACTCTTCCTTCTTCCAAGTCACCCTAGTCCCGTGGGATCTCCCCTACTGCCTTATAGCTTCAAGATGGGCACTAACTAGGAAACCCCGATTTTGGTAGCATGGTCCCATTTTCTTGTTTCATATTTTTCAATCCACTAGTACAAAATGAGATATTAGTGACTACGCGACTAAAAAAGTTAGTCACCACAATTATTTCAAGTGAATTACTACTGAATTTGAGCAATTTTAAGTGACCCAACTAAAAATGACTAACTTAAACGACTAATTTAATCTAGGGATAAAATATATGACTAGATAATAAGTGACCCAACTAAAAGCAACTAATTTAAGTGACTAATTTAGTCCAAGACTAAAACATATGACTAGATAATAAGTGACAAAATTAAAAATGATTAACCAAAACGAACACTATAGTCAAAGAATAAAAATATGACCAACTAACGAGTGCAACAAATACATGAATTAGTCATTTTTGCTAGTCATTTTTAATTGTGTCACTTCGGATTTATGCTAATCATTTTTAATTGATTATGAGGCATCTTTAGGTCTCGACTTGATGTGTATGATCCATGTCTACATGATATATCCAACGTGTATTTTTTTATTGTGATCACTTAAGCACTCTATTCTAAGTCTTGATGCTTTGGCTATATGTTCTAAGTTGAGTTGTTCCATGGCATTTCATAATTTTACTCAGAGAAGTGTATCATCTTGATGATTTTGGTATATACTTGGTGATTTGAGTAGGTGCTACACATCGATCTTATTGTACCCCTTATTTTCCTTATTCAAATTTTATCCCATGTCTCTCTTAACAACACATGTGGAGGCCTTCTAAACTATGGTTAGCTTCTAATAGGGTATTTTGAGCTCTACATGAAGTTCCCTGAAAATAATGGGCTATCTACAACTACTTCAGTTTATTGCTAACATTATTCATAGATTTGAGTATATTTGCCAACTCTTTAAGGGTTAGTGGATATTTCTGTTATGTGTAAACCTCATGTCCCCTTTCCCTCCTTATATGAACATACTTGCCTATATGAGGGACGTCTTCTATAATTTTTATTGATAGCCTTATGCTAACATTATCACTCTTGGACTTTCAACGTCATTAGATATAGCCTATATGTCAACCAACCTCCTTTTGCTCAAAAAAAAAAAAAACTTAACTAAAATGGAGGACAACATAACTTCCATAGCAATTGCCTCATAAGGATTTACTACCTATTAAAATCTAAAATCTAGGTTCTTGTGTTTTGGGTGTTAACGAGTGGAACTATTTCATAAAATTTTAAAACTAATCCGATTTTTTTTTTTGGATGTTTTTGGAAATTCTTGGAGAATTAATCATCTATGGTTTGAGCCGATGGGATTGATTAAGTAAAAACCACTTGCAAACTATTCTCCATTCCATATGTATAATATGTTATAGATTTGTGTATTCCATGACTCGTGATTTATTGACAGAGTACCTCATTTTGTTGGAATTCCATTAACCTTGAGTTGTTAGTACCCAATTTTATTAGATATGGACATGACAATTTGTGTAGGTTGTACAAGGAAAATGGTCAGCATTTGCAATACGATATTTATAATAGTACATGAACTTTCCTATGCAATCTGATATACCCTCTAATGATTATTTATGTGGGTAAAGCCTTTGTTAGCTTTTGAAGCATATTTATGCCTGTGGGTTTGAACTCATGGCCAGCAATCACATACATAAGAGTTTGTCTTGGTACCCTACTTGCAAATTGTGGTTATTTTCCATGAACACCATGTTAGGTTCAAGTATTTTGTACAATTTCGTGCAAAATTAATGTGTTGTAGGTTCCTGTGTTTTTTGTTTTAACAAGTGGAACTATTTCATAAAAATTTAAAACAAATATGATGTTTTATTTTTGATGTGTTTTGGAAATTATTGGAGAATTAATCATCTAGGGTTTGAATTGATGGGCTTTATTAGGTAAAATCCACTTGTAAACTATGCTCCATTTCCTCAGTATAATATGTTATAGATTTGTCTATTCCATGATTGTTGATTTATTGACCGAGTACCTTATGTTGTTGGAATTTCATCAACCCTAAATTGCTAGCACCCAAGTTTATCAGATCTTGACATAATAGTTTGTGGAGGTTGTATAGGGAAAATGGCCAGAGTTTGCAAATAAGATATATATAATAGTACAAGCATTTTCCTATGCAATCTGATATACCCTCTAATGATTATTGATGTGGGTAGATCCTTTGTTGGATTTTAATGTGTATCTTTATGCCTGTGGGTTTGAATTCATGGCCATCAATCACATACATTAGAGTTTGGCCTTGTACCCTACTTGCAAACTGTGGCTATTTTCCTTGCACAACATACTAGGTTCATTTCTTGTTACCTTCTATGGGTATAACCATTGTTGGTTCTTGAAGTGTGACTTTACGCCTATGGGATTGAACTCATGACCGCCAATTAGAAAAATTCTATAGACAGACTTGTCCCAAACCTGGCCCCCTATAATTGTTCATTATCTACTGAGTGCCTTCTACGGGTTTTGGAATCATATTTTATACATGTGTAGTCTAGGTTGTGACCACCAATTTCCATAGAGTTGATCATTCATTAGAAAGGTTGACGTAGTATTAATCTGTTCAACAGGATTCCACTATGGCCATATTCTAACACGACCCAATGACATGAGATGGAAGTGGATGAGTCCAAGTGCATAAGTCAAGCAATTTTGGCAAAAAATTACCTATTAAACCTGACACTTGAGCCAAAGAATGTCTGGGCTATGTAGTTCAAACCCTCAATGCATGTCTCAAAGAATTATCAACATTATACTTTGTGACAATGAATTAAGCAAGTGTGGTTTGCAAGCCAATAAGATGAGCATGTTTTTTGAGTTTACTAGACTAAGAGAAGGGAGGTGCACTTTATAGACTAGTATGGATCAGATGTGCGAAGGAGAAGGTTTACAGGTTAAATCATTGCTCAGGTATGATAACCCCGGTCAAGGTGTAGGAAAGCATTACCAAGGTATGAGAATCGGGTTAAGTTAACCTCAAGGTGTTTGAGAATCAGGTTATGAGTACCACAATCCACTCCTTAAAGCCTTTAATACCCAATATCACTGCTTCCATTAGTAAATAATTTGAAATCTGTTGCTTACCTGGATTAACCAAGTGTTTTCCATTGGAATGTGGATAATATTTACAAATCAAAATGGAAAAAAAATATTATAACATAGAAAATCAAACTAAATAAAACCATAATGTGTGTGTATTTCCCAGGGTAAACCTTGTGGGATTCCCCCATCTTCTATGGAATATTTGGATGGAGGGTGGCTCAACCACTAGTCACAATAGTGGTGGTTGGTGACCAAGTAGGAATCAACTAGACTTGAACCTTAGTTGGACTAGAACCAGAGACATCACTGTGAACTCCACCTTGAAAATCTTTGTTCGAAGCAATTGAGCTAACCCACTAGGTTATATATGATGATGATGATGATGATGAATGTAAAATAATATATAATAATAATGAAGACTATCATATATCTATCTTCAACCACAAATGTTTTAAGCACTGAGAGGTTTGCACCCTGGTTTCTTTTTAATCTCACTTGGTGTTAAATAAATATGGGGTTAATATGGATCTATGTTGCTAATATGGCCTACGAGATTTCTCTGTGTTTTGACTCTTTTTGAGTTGAGATTAACTAGCTTGATTTCAAAAGATAGTTGATAATTTGCTATGTATTGTAATCAAGTGTTTTCTTATGTTTTTGTTTTAAATGTGGCTATTTTTTTGTACCAAAAATAGGTTATGGTTTTGGGAATAAGTTAACATCTCTTGACCACCACGGGTGAGATTAATACATATGAATTTTCTAGTAATATAGTCAAGAGTCTAATTGTAATATGTGTTTGAGATGCGGGTATTGAACTTTAAATGACATTGGCTATGAGAGTTGCATGCTAGCGATTTGCGTGTAGAATCATCTGCTGAAAATGGGAAGATGTTTGCGCCTACCTTTTGCTTTGGTAGTTGTGTTGAAATAGGGTGCAAACAAAATATGCAAGATGAGAAAGTATGTAATGATAATTTGGTGGAGCATCTAAGTCCAAAATATGAATTCCCTTCTGCAAGTGCTTTCTATGGGGTGAGCATTTTCATATTCTAGGCTTTGAATTCACAAATAGTGTGTTTGTAGTGTTTTTCTATGTCATTCTATTGATGGTCAGTTTCATTTATTTGACTGCTTAATTCTATTACTTGTTTTTTGTGACATTATAATTTTTAATTTCCTTTATAATTCTTGTATGGTTTAATAGAATAATGTGCAACTTTTGTTCCAAGTTGACACACAATTTCTAGAGTATGTAGTCAATATTTGTTACTAGTTAATGGCACATGTTACCATTGTTAGGAATGCACAACCTCAATTGACATGTAAGTGAGAACATGGGTATTGAATGACAAAAGTTTAATTGCAAAGATTTCAGTGGAATGAAATGAATTAGGTTTGTTTACAAGTGAAGGAAGGGAACTTCCTAGTGGGCAGCGCGAGTAGTTGAATACTTTGATCTTCATGTGAGAGGTCTCGAGGTCAATCTCTTGGTTTGGTTGCCTCTATTGTGTGCTTCAATTGATGTTCATACCGAATCAATAACCACAATTAGTGCTAACGGGTTTGCGCTTGGCATCATCTGTGAAATGCAGGAGGTGCCCAAGGGTTTGCTACAAGGTTTTTCTCAGAAAAGAAATGTTGAGGGAAGTTTCGGCAGCTACAAATTATGGGTTTCTTATTGGTAGTTTTGTTATAATTACACATCACTCTTGAACTAGAAGTTTTGGAAATGAACTATGTGTAAGCCTTCTCAATATAAAAAATTTGAGAAACTAGTGTACAATATTAGATAAGGTTAGGTTAAAATGTTATTTCAAAATATATAGTAATATTTGCAAAATATATAAATATAGCTACCTTAATTAGATAAGTGATACTATTAAATTTTGAGCTTTATATTAGTTAAGATTGTTTCAGTTTATTTAAATTTTATGTTGCAAGAAACACACCTACGCCTCCCTCTTGCTACTTGTGTTTCCATATTGAAATGCTAAAATGTGATTGAAATACACTTAACATGTGGGAAATATCTTTTATACAGATTGAAACCATTTCAAGCCAGCTACAATGTCCTTATAGTGCATTTCCAATAAAAAATTCAAATTTGACCATAATTTGATTGTTGGGACCGACATTTTTTATTTTAATGCATAATTAGAGGTTCTTTCTGAATTAATGGGACTCATAGAAGCCTCTAAGACTCATAATTTTTCTTTACAAGAGATTTTCGCCCTTAGTTTACACAAAAAGTGTTGGCAATTAAATTTTCAACATTACCATTAATTGTTTTAGGATGTACGAGGGTGGTTCCAACCTCATCGGACTTCATATGGAGAAAGTAGAATTTCATATTCCATTCAAAGTTTAGCAGAGTTAATAGTTTTCGGGATTGATAGGATTGCAACATGTTTATTATATTTTATCATTTATGAGGGTATGAGATTGGAAATAAATCAAGAGCACCAAGCCCTTTATGTACCTCGATGTTGGTGATATTGATTGTTGGACTCCTCTGTCATGGCCTTAGCAAAAATGTACCCTTCTCAAAACCAAAATCATTGATTAGACATGCGAAGCTTTTTCTACCATATTTTAAAGCTTGAATTATGTAGTTTCATCAAAATTAGGTGGTGTTAACTGAGTTCCCTCAAGGATTGAGGTACAGGCAAAGGGTGATACTAATGATGAGGATCCCAATATAAGTGATGGTGAAACATTGCTTGGCATTTACATTATTTAGATGTTCTCACTCATTTATTCACAATGCTTTCTTTCCAAGTTCCAATATGGTGCACTATGTTTTGGGGCATTGGAGATACAACTTGAAGGCAAGAGAGAGGTTTTTGGTACCTGTCCAACGCACAACATATACTCACTTAAGAGTGCCACATGGTTATTCTATTATAGAGCTTAAACATTTCAACTTAAGAGACTTGAACCTAGGTGGGGAGGATCAAAATGATTCTTTCCAACCACCTAAGCTAAATTCAATTGACTATAATGTGTTATTTTATAAATATCCCTATATATATATATATATATCTATATCTATATATATATATATATTATATATATATATATATTATATATATATTATATATATATATCGTGTTTCCATGTTTCCGATTTCTGGGCGTTTCCAATTTCTGGGCGGTCACATTTCTAGTGCATTTTTGTTTTGGAAGTGCATTTCAATTTTTGAATAAAGAAACATTTTCTCAATAACAATATCGTTGGAATCTTTGGTGTACCTATTGATATGTCAAGCATTAATAGCATAGAAAAAGTGATTGCGAAGATAAACATGATAGTTACATAGAATGGTTCATTTTATAAAATCTCCTAGAAATTAGGAGAGGAGAAGGGTTTGAGTATTTTATGAATCATGAAGACATTGTTAAAAACTCATAATTTTCAATGATTTCAGGCAAGTGTATAACTATTTTTATCTTTGCCTCACTGTGATTAGGCCCTTACGAAGAACAAGAGGGCCCTCATTGAGTAAGAGTGGATAGCCATAAGATATGAGGATATAGTTGACTAAACCTATCAATGGCTATCTGGTTTTCATCCCTTTATTGGCTGAAATTTATTAAATAAAATTATAGATATACTTGATCTTTTTCAATTCAACAAAGGTAGTCCTCTCCAGGTTTTCTATTTGGAATTGTTGAAATGATGATGTAGCAACATTTTGTGCTAAAAAATTATCATTTTTTGACATTTACGACGGATGGTTTTATATGTTTTAATCGTGGTGTAGGTTTCTACAGAGATGATATGCATCTTTGTGCATTATTTTGGAAATGGCTAGAAATAAATTGTGGAGAAACCCATTAAACCAATTGTAACCAAGTAGTAGCTAGGAGTTAAACCAAAAAGTTGCAAAATATTTTGCAGAGGTGTGTGGTGATGAAGAAATATCAAATAAAGATTATTGTAAGCTATTATCAACAAAGCATATCTCCAAATTCCTACTCTAGTTTGGAACATCTTTTTGTTAATGCAAAAACATTTTATATATTTCATAACCAATAAATAATGCATAAAGCAGTTTTGGGGATTGAAAAAAGATGAAACACCAACTATTGCAAGGTTTGCGCATACCTGTACTTCAATCTAGTCAGTCCTTCTACTTTAGTTTTTCGTTGATCTATAGTTGGCAGTCCACATATATTGGCAACTGTCTTAACGTTTATAATGAAACAACATCCAGTTCCTTGTGCTTTTTCATTGAAGTGGAATGAGATTTTTGTACTTTATAATGAGACAACATTCATTTCCTTGTGTTTTTTCTTTCAAAGTGACTTGGGACAATGGATTTCAAGTCTAGTTTCTTCTTTCCCTGGCTTAAGTTGTCTTCTTCCTTTGGTCTTTTCTCTATCTTGTTCATTCTTTTTTGAAAGGTAGCAAAGGGATTTTTTGGATCCTATGATGGTTGTAGTGGATAGGTTTTTGAAGATGATACATTTCATACCATGCAAGAAAATGAATGATGTTATTCAAGTGGTTATTCTATTTTTCTAAGAAATTGTGATATTACATGGGCTACGAAGGAGTATCACTTCTAATAGAGATCCCAAATTCCTTGGACATTTTTGGAAGGCGCTTAAGAAGAAAATGGTCTCCAAGTTGTTGTACAATTCTTCATATCATCCACAAATGGACAACCAGACCAAGGTGGTTAACCAGAGCCTTCAAAAATTATTGAGGGATTTGAGTGGACAAAAACAAGCCTAACGGGATTTGGTTTTGGCCCACACTAAATTCGCTTACAACAATTCAATCAGTAGATCTATTGGAGAGAGTACATTACAAATTGTTTATGGAAAATCACCAAAGCGAGTTGTAGATTTGTAGAGCCTCTAACTTACACCTCACCATCCACTATTACCTACTGTTTTTCATCACTTACCTCTCTCTTTTGCCTCATTTTCAATATAAAACCACCCAGATCATTACATTAGATGTCATTAAGCATGATCAAGTGAGCTTTGCTAATGTGTGACTGTTTTGTTTAGATTTTGACATATTTACAGGCATTCCACAGCTCTCTGCCGATTCCGCAGCCATCTGCTGATTCCGCAGCCATCTGGTGATTCCGCAGCCTTTTTGTTAATCTCAAGGTTCCACGTGCCATTTTGCCAAATGAGCCACATGGGCACTTAGGAATCAAGGTGCTCGAGGTTCCTGTGCTATTGGTTCAGCCATCCACGTCATCTGCACCTCCGGTCAAACGGGGGCAAAGTTACGGTCAACAAAGGCAGCTTAACGGTGATGCGTAAGCTATTGGGTCACGTCAGCTCAAACGGTGACTTGTCCATGATTACGCAGGTTGTGGGAGACATAATCCAACTCTGGATTCAATGCCCATAACGACCAGAACCTCCAGCTATCCACGCAGGCTTATGACGTGTTGATTAAACCTTTATTACGCATGACAGTTAGTTGTTTTTCAGTTTTAGCCGTACGCATTAGGCTATCCTCCAGATGCCTATAAAAACTTGCGTCTGCGTACGCTTATTTAACTTTATTATTGTTGTGTTTTTATGAACCTGTTATAATTTTAGTGCATTTCAAGACTCTGTTTTAATAGTGCTGCTCTAGCACTCTGGATTGTGATTTTCTGCATATGGAGTAATAGAAGCAGTGCTGTTTTTAAGCTTTCAGTACCTTGAGTCTTCTTTGGGCTGTATGAATGGAGGGCCCCTATTCATGTTAGCCTTGTACAGTATTTTATGTTCAGCATTTCCTTATTTTCATTCAGCATTTCTTCTTTCTTGATACATGTATAGCGTAATTCACCTTTATGCTATTTAATTTCCAGCCTTTATTTTCAGCTGATCAGCATTGTTCTTTTGCAGGTTTTTAACCCGGGATTGATTGTGTGTTATGTATTTGCTTTATGTCTAGTGGTAGTTTCAGTTGACAGATTCAAAGTTGCTGCATTTACTTTATTTTCATAGCTGATTTTTTAGTTTTATTTATCAAAACTGCTTGCTAACATATGAATGGTCTCTTTATTATAAATTGTTTATCTTTTTGAGATCAGAATACTAATAACTTGCAGTTGACTTTGGGTACTTTTTAGACTACTCTTTAACTACTTTCTAATCGTGCTTTACACAATACTATGTGCTAGAGGCAGAGAGTTAGAAAGAGCAAAACATCATAGCTAGTCTTTAAAGTAGATTTTCCTCATTTTTATCATTTCTTAGACTTATCTTTAACTACTTCCTAATCGTGTCTTACACGGTACTATGTGTTAGAGGCAGAGAGTTAGAAAGAGATAAACATTATCATTGGTCTTTTAAGTGATTTTCTTACCTTTTATTTGCAGCAGCATGAATGGTGTCTAATGCCATTAGAAAGTGGTTCTTTGCTTTCAGTTCATTTTAATTCATTTATTTCCTTCAAGTTTTCCTTTTTCAGCAAGTAGTTAGAAACCACTAATCACACACCTTCACTCATCTAGAATTCACCTTACACACACCATCACTCATCTGTTTATAAATACATCACTCCATCTTAGGAAGATAAATTAACCACAAACAACACCCCAAACGACAAAAAGCTCTAAGAGGTTTCTTAAGTACATGTAGTACACCTTCACTTCATCAGCTTACGAGCCCCAGGTTGACAATTAATGACATCAATTTAGGAACACTAAATTGACTAAACATTTTGGCGCTGTTGCCGGGGAAGTGAAATTAAGTAGCTATATTCTTAAAAAAAAAAAAAAACATAAAATTTCAAGGAAAGAAGTTGATAACCTATAAAAGTATGCTCTCCTCTTGCCACTGCAAGGTGATCTGGAGGATCAAAAAAGAGAAAGTTATTGATTTGGTAGTTTCTTGAGTATGCTCTCTTCTTGCACCTAGAGTGAACTGGAAGATCAGAAAAAGAACTATTAACTTGACTTGAAGAAAATAATAAAAATGACATGCATAGAGCTAGAGATTCTAGAGGAAGGTTTTTAGCTAGAGCTCGAAGTTCAATTTTTACAAGTCCATCTGCTTCAAGGGATAGACAAGAGACACCTCCCTTATCTCCAACCGACACTCCTAGTCCTAGAATTCCTGGAATTCAAGAGCCAAGAGTTGATTCTCCTACACCTTCTATTGAATTTGAACCAGGAAGAGACTCTTCCCTTTCTCCTACAGAAAGACCAATTGTAATTGAGGAAGTAGAATTATCTGAGGAAGAAGGAGAAATCTCTCCTCATTCACCTTTTGTAGAAGAACCAGAAGATTTTGAAATCCCTAGGAGAACCATCATGGCAGAGGAAGAAGTAGGTGGTAGAGGTAGAGGTAGAGGAGGAAGAGGAGGAAACAATGGAGGAGGTAGAGGTCCCATTGGAGGAGGAAATAGAGATGAGGATAACTCATTTGGGTTTCCTATCGTTGATGAGGATTCCCGTGCCACCATGAAAAACATATCACCATCTGTCCTCCCTAACTTCCATGGGTTAAGATCTGAGGACCCTGAAACATTTTTATTTGAGTTTTAAGTGGTGTGTCGAACTTATGACTATTTGGATGACTCCCAGAAACTCAAATTGTTCCCTTCAACACTGAAGGATCAAGCTTTGAAATGGTTCATGGGGTTACGTACTCAATCCATTAAGACTTGGGATGAAATGAAACAAACCTTTTTGGATAGGTATTTGGACTATTGTATGCCTACTAATCACAAGGACGAGGTTTTTAAAATGATACAAAGAGAAGATGAGAGCTTAGAAGATTTACTTGAAAGATTTCAATATAATTTGAAAAGAGCAAAAATGAATACCTTGGATGAAGAGACCTTAAAAGCCCTCTTATTAAAAGCCATTAGGGATGAATGGATAGATATCTTAAACATGATGGGGAAAGGGGATATTTCTCAACTTTCACTCAATGATATAGCAGAACTCTGTATCCATCTCTCAAGAGGCAAATCAAAAACTCAAAAAGGGCCTAGAGATCCTTCTCTCCTTAGGGCAAATAAATCTACAACAGGATCAGTGAGTAGGGCTGAAATCGGCAGTATGCTTGATGAATTTAAGACTGACATCTTAGGGAATCTTAGTGAACAACTAGATACCCTTAAGATCCATAATAAACAGAAAGCAGAAACTGAGGCCTTAGCCATCTTTTGTTCAAAATGTAGGAAAAAACATGCTTTAAGGGAATGTCCCTTGGAAGCACAAGTTGTGGAAACATGTGTAATTTGCTCAGAAACTCATGAGACCAAGGATTGTCCTTCAATTCCTGGCCTCAAAGCAGTCTTTCAAGAAGATCCAAGTACGCTTGAATCTCTTTGTTTTATTGCAAGGAGACCTTGGCAAGGACAACAGAATCAAGGGTTTAACAACTCTATGAATTCTCAATCCCAACCAAATTGGAATCCTTGGCAACAACCTTGGCCTCAAACTCAAAATGCTTTTCAAGCATGGTTGCAAAACATGCAAAATCCTTATGGGAGATTTGCCCAATTCTATCAATATCCTCCATCCTTTCAGAATCAGCAAGCTCCCCAATTTCCAAATCAAGGTCAACAGCTATCATTGCCATACCCTCAACAACAACAACCACCTCCACAAAATCAAAATTCTCAACTCTCCCAGTAGAAGTCAAATCAACTTCCCTCTCAGGCATTACCCAATCCAAATAATAGGAACCCTCAAAATGCTTACATGATGGAAGGTCAACCATTCCCTACCTATATGGTTGTTCCTCTCAATGAAGTACAACTCAGATCAGGTAGAGTCCTAGATTAACCTTCCACAAGTGTTCAACAACCAAGCATTTCTGAGGAAGAATCTCTCAAAGTCAATAAGGGTTCTGTAGTATCCCTTCAAAACCCAAACATTCAAGAAAAAGAAAAAGAATCAACTCCCATAGTTGAGCAACCTACATCTTCAACTACACCTCCTTTT